>CM029389.1:12448594-12620902 GCA_017165825.1 Hepsetus odoe
CAACCCATACAACATAGCTGGTCTCACTACTGTCCTGTAAACCTTCCCTTTTACTCTAGCTGGTACGCGTCTGTCACAAATCACTCCAGCCACTCTTCTCCACCCATTCCAACCAGCCTGCACTCTCTTCTTCACCTCTCTTCCACACTCGCCGTTACACTGAACTGTTGATCCCAAGTATTTAAACTCCTCCACCTTTGTTACCTCCACTCCCTGCATCCTAACCACTCCACTTTCCTCCCTTTCATTCACACTCATGTATTCTGTCTTTGCCCTACTCACTTTCATTCCTCTCCTCTCCAGAGCATATCTCCATCTCTCCAGGTTCTCCTCAAGCTGCTCCCTACTCTCACTACAGATCACAATATCATCAGCAAACATCATCGTCCACGGAGACTCCTGTCTAACCTCATCCGTCAACCTGTCCATTACTGCTGCAAACAAGAACGGGCTCAGTGCTGATCCTTGATGTAATCCAACCTCTACTTTAAATGCATCCGTCACTCCCACTGCAGATCTCACCACTGTTACACTGCCCTCATACATATCCTGAACTACTCTCACATACTTCTCTGTAACACCAGACTTCCTCATACAAAACCACAACTCCTCTCTAGGCACCCTGTCATATGCTTTCTCCAAATCCACAAAGGCACAATGCAGCTCCTTCTGACCTTCTCTGTACTTCTCCATCAACACCCTCAGAGCAAACATTGCATCTGTGGTGCTCTTTCTCAGCATAAAACCATACTGCTGTTCACTGATCCTCACCTCTTTTCTTAACCTAGCTTCTACTACTCTTTCCCATAACTTCATGGTGTGGCTGATCAACTTTATCCCTCTATAGTTACTACAGCTCTGTGCATCACCCTTATTCTTGAAGATCGGTACCAGTACACTTCGTCTCCCCTCCTCAGGCATCTTCTCACTTGCCAAGATTGTGTTAAACAATCTGGTCAGAAACTCAACTGCCATCTCCCCTAAACATCTCCATGCTTCCACTAGTATGTCATCCGGTCCAACAGCCTTTCCATTCTTCATCCTCTTCATCGCTGCCCTTACTTCCATCTTGTTTATTTGCTGCACTTCCTGGTTAACTCTTCTCACATCATCCAGTCTTCTCTCTCTCACATTTTCTTCATTCATCAGCTCCTCAAAGTATTCCTTCCATCTGCTCAACACTCTCTGTTCACCTGTGAGTACGTTACCATTTCTATCTTTAATCGTCCTGACCTGTAGCACATCTTTCCCAGATCTGTCTCTCTGTCTAGCCAATCAGTAAAGGTCCTTTTCTCCCTCTTTACTGTCCACCCTCTCATACAATTCACCAAACACCTTATCTTTGGCCTTCACCACTGCTTTTTTTGCCCTGCGGTTCATCTCCTTGTACACCTGTCTACTTCCTTCATCTCTCTGTATGTCCCATGTCTTCTTTGCCTCCCTCTTCTTTTGAATACACTCCTGGACTTCTTGGTTCCACCACCAGGTCTCCTTATCCTCTTTCTTCCTTCCGGATGTCACACCAAGTACATTTCTAGCCGTCTGCCTGATCACTTCTGCAGTAGTTTCCCAGCAATCCGGTAGCTCTTCGACACCTCCCAGTGCCCGTGTTAACTCCTGCCTGAATTCCACCTTGCAGTCCTCCTCCTTCAGCTTCCACCACTTGATCCTCGACTCTGCCCTCACTTTCCTCCTCTTCTTGACCTCCAAGGTCATCCTACAGACCACCATCCTATGCTGTTTAGCTACACTCTCCCCTGTCACTACTTTGCAGTCTCTGATCTCTTTCAAACTGACCCTCCTGCAAAGAATATAATCCACCTGTGAGCATCTTCCTCCACTCTTATACGTCACCCTGTGCTCCTCCCTCTTCTTAAAATAAGTATTAACTACAGCCATTTCCATCCTTTTTTGCAAAATCAACAACCATCTGACCTTCAGCATTCCTCTCCTTGACACCATGCCTACCCATCACCTCCTCATCACCTCTGTTCCCTTCACCAACATGACCATTAAAATCTGCACCAATCACCACTCTCTCTCCCCTGGGTACACTCTCTATCACTTCATCTAACTCACTCTAGAATTTTTCCTTCACTTTCATCTTACAACCAACTTGTGGAGCATAAGCACTAACAACATTCATTATCACACCTTCAACTTCCAGCTTCAAACTCATCACCCTCCCTGACACCCTCTTCACTTCCAAAACACTCTCCACATACTCTTCCTTCAGGATAACACCTACTCCATTCCTCCTTCTATCCACACCATGGTAGAACAGTTTAAACCCCCCTCCAATACACCTGGCCTTACTACCCTTCCATCTAGTCTCTTGCACACACAAAATGTCAACCTTCCTTCTCTCCATCATATCAGCTAATTCTCTACCTTTACCAGTCATGCTGCCAACATTCAAAGTCCCTACCCTCACTTCCACTCTCCTCTCCTTCTTTCTCTCCTTCTCCCTCTGGACATGCCTTCCTCCTCTTCTTCTTCTTCTTTGGCCAACAGTAGTCCAATTTCCACCAGCACCCTGTAGGCTAACAGCACTGATGGCGGTAGTTGTTAACCCGGGCTTCGACCGATCCGGTATGGAATTCTGTATCGTTGTCCGCATATTGATTTGGCAAAGTTTTACACCGGATGCCCTTCCTGACGTAACCCTCCCCATTTACCCGGGCTTGGGACCGGCACGAAGAAATACACTGGCTTGTGCATCCCTAGTGGCTGGGTTATTTATTATTATTCTTCATTTCTTATTATTTTCATTTTGTGTTTTTTCTATAGATGCTATAATGTGCAAATACTGTTACCGCCCTGTATTTACCTTGTTTAAGTGGATACTGAACATAGTGTCTAAAGGAGTTTTGTAAAGCAGAGAACTTCCCTAAAGAGTCAATGCAGTAGTTTATTTAACACTTTTATTTTAGTTCCATATATTTGATTTTTTAGTCTAATTTTGATCTTTGTGTCCACTAGTGGCTCTGTTTGTGCAGTTGTAACATGAGCAGTGTTCCTTGGGATCAATACATTTCTCTGTTTCTGATTCTTTATTAAATTTTTCTCTGTTCTCTTTTGTAATATTTCATATTATTAAGCATTTCATTGCAGTCTAAGGAGCAATCGGGAGGACTTTTCACTGCATGTTTTTCTCGTACGACTGTATATGTGACAAATTATGGAAGCCTGTTTCCACCACATTAAAAAAAAAGTCATAATGATTTACTTTCTCGTTAGAATGACTTTGTATCTCATTATAACAAGATAATTCCTTATAATTACAAATCTGACTTTCCCATTATTACAACTTCAACATCTCAATAAGGAGAAACTATAGATAGATAGATAGATAGATGTTTGTTATATAGTTTATATTTTATATACGCACATATACATAGATAGATTGGTTGATAGACAAATAGATGATGGATGGAAGGATGGATGGAAACTAAATGATAGATAGATAGATTGACACACACACACACACACAGATAGATAGAAAGATTGATTGATTGATTGATAACTCAAGCCTAAAGTCCGACTGTCCAATAGAAGACGGACTGAGGGACATTCCTGTTGGACAGTGTTCAGTTGTGGAAGTGCTCAGAGGAGAGTCAGGCCGCACTCTCCGTCCGCTAGAGAGCGCCAGCTCGGACGGCGGCCGCTTGCAGGGGCGCTGTGAGCGGGAGGAGAAGGCGGCTCTGCCCCGGTCCTCCGCGCTCACTGGGGCTTTTGTTATTGTGGCTGTTATTGTGGAGAGTCCGGGCTGGACGGCGACCTCCAGCACGCCGAGAGAGAGAGAGAGAGAGGGAGAGAGGGGCGAGAGAGAGAGGGATAAAGAGAGTGAGAGAAAGGGAGCGCGGGGGAGAGAGGGAGAGAAACACGAAAAGAAAGAAGGGCACCGCGCGTTTTGGAGGAGGAGGAGGAGGAGGAGGAGCACCACCCCGAGGATCTGAGAGCGGACAGGCGGGACTCGGAGCGCGGAGCCCCGGCGTGGCGGCGTCGCCTGCCCCGCTGCTATTGTCTCCGGCTGCTGGAGGCGCGGGGGGGACAGGGGGGTGGCGTTCAGGGGACAGGGGTGCAGAGGGAGCAGATAAAGGAGGGCGGGTTTCTTGGTTTGTGTATCACGGCTGCGGAGGAAGGGCCGCGGCTGTGGAGCCCCGGGGCCCGCGGTGAAGCTGCGCGCCGGAGCGGAGGGGATGGAGTCCGGAGCGTCAGGCGCTGGTGAGTCCGCCCCGGACCGGGGCTCTGCTCTTACTCGGTGGGCCCGCAGGAGGACGCTTCTGGGGGCGAGTGTGAGTCCGAGACCGGGAGGGTGTCTGATCACGGGCTGCTGGGGTTTATTTTCAGGCGGGATATGAATTCGGGATCCGATGGAGAGGGGAGCGGGTTTCGGGGCTCAGGGTCGTGGGAACGTGGCCACATGCAGATGGTGTGACCCCCCCCCCCCCCCCCATCCTGGAGCAGGGATCGATCATGGTGAAAAATGACTTTACACCCTTCTGATCATCCAGATGTGAACTGCAGAATAATTCTGGACTAAAACCAATAGATGGATGGATGGATAGATAGATAGATAGATAGATAGATGAGGAATATATAGATTAAAAGACTGACTGATTGGTAGGTAGGTAGATGAATAGATTAATAGATGGATGGATGGGGAGATAGATTGATAGATGTTTAGATGGATGGATGGGGAGATAGATTGATAGATGTTTAGATGGATGGATGGGGAGATAGAAATATAGATAGATTAATAGATCTCAGGGTCGTGGGAACGTGGCCACATGCAGATGGTGTGACACCCCTCCCCATCCTGGAGCAGGGATCGATCATGGTGAAATATGACTTTAGCCCCTTCTGATCATCCAGATGTGAGGTTTTTTTTATGCTGGAGGATAAATCTGTCTAAAGGGGCTCAGATTTGGCAAAAATCATGGAGCTGATGGGACTGAACGATATGGGCACAATATGTTCACGATAGTGTCTTTCGGTATATAAAAAAGCTCTCGTCTCTTTTTCTGGAATTCTTAAAAAAGGGTTGATGTGTGTAAGTACTGTTAAAAGGGCAGCCAATCAGAAAAGAGATCATTAGCAAATCAGTCTTATTGGCACTATAACAAAACCTCATGTTTGATTCTAAGGGATCAGCAAGTTGGAAAATGGTCATGTGTGAGGGGAACTATGATGAATCGTCAGTGATGATCTTGGGGCACAAACTCACAAAAATGGCAAGGAATGAAGTGAAATGGATGGAAAATGTAAAATATGGACCCCTTAGAAACACCTTGGAGAAATCGCGTCTTCATTGGTTAAAGATCGGCTAAAATTCAGTTCATTTACATTATATTTACATTTACGGCATTTAGCAGACGCTCTTATCCAGAGTGACTTCCATGTCCTGATTACAGGGACAGTCCCCCCTGGAGACACTCAGGGTTAAGGGTCTTGCTCAGGGACCCAGTGGTGGTAGTGCTAGAGGTGGGATTTGAACCAGGGACCTCTTGATCCATAGGTGCGTAGCCAAGTACCCTACCACTAGACCACCACCACCCAAGTTCAGCTGTAGACATAATCGGGAGGCTCCTTTCCAAATCGCGGCTTTGGCGAAATCGGTATCGCAGAGAATAATATTGTGATTTACAAACGATAGATTGTGCAGCCCTTCTTTTATAGGAGTATAAAAACACAGGGTTTATTCCTCTTATTCTAAAGAGTCAGTATAGGTTATAGTATATAGTTTGTTTGACATTTTACATTTCATTTTTATTTAATGGATCTCTTTTTATTGAATGTTTACATTTCTTTGAGTATCTCGACTTTGAAGTCATGCTTTGAGTTGACTTTCTGTTTGAAAGCATTTGTCAGTTGCTTCCATACTTTGATCTTTAAATTTGAATGGAAATAATTAGAAAAGGAAGTAAACAAAACAATGCCCTCATTTATATGGATACTTAAATAAGCTACCTCAAAATAAGTCAAGTGAATGATGTGCACTGTTCAAGGCTATCGGAAACGCCTCTTAAAGGTATTTTAGAAACACCAGCCTGTTGACATGGGCTGGTTTGAGCGGAAGCAGGTGACAGTGTTTCCTCCTGATGCTCCAGATTTTTCTCTGCCAGACTGGAGAGTCTGAGGTTTCAGGCTTCAGCCGTTCTCTCTTATCATACGTTGATTTAAAAATTTTTTTTTTTTTTTTTAGAATGGCTAAATTGTTCAAATAGTAATAGAAAAATTTTATTATTTGAGCAGCCCTGCTTTATGATCAATCCAAAGATTCCCCCTAGTGAAAGATGAGGCCCAATCATGTGTTTGCTCGTTTGCATGGGTCAGCATTGGCCTAATATATTGTGATGGGACTACGTTTCCAGTATCGGGTCATTATAACGCTGTTATGATTTAAATTTTTTATTTTTTTATCACATTTTCCTTGGGCTCAGTGTCGACCTCTGATTGGGGAATTTTCTTCATCGTTCTTTTTAAATTCGTCCAAATTCGAGTATTCAATGAGCTTGAAAATTTCTATTAATTTGACCAATATTTCAAACCGACCGTGGGTTTATTGCACTCCAGAAGAGGCGACGGTGTTTTTAGGTAGATGTGAAGCTGCAGGTAGCACAGACATCCCTCTTGCCCAGCACCAACTTTGTTAATGTGCTTTGGTCCGTGATATTAAGTGACCTGTGCATTGGAGTCTGTTTTTGATTCTGCCCAGAATCGCAGCGGGAAGATTTTCAGTTTTGGAACTGTTCTCACCTGCTGGAAATATTCCCGATTTGCTCACAAATAGTCCAGGCTCTCACCTTTTCTTGGCAATTCTGGCCGTTAACGTTTACAGTCTGAAGCCTGCTGACTCTATTCAGATGTTTCGATGATGTCTTGGTGCCAAATGACTCTTCCTTCACTCTCGGATGTTTGTTATCTCTCAGTTTGGTGCCAGTCATCAACACGTCACTCACTCGCTGGGAATTCGGAGGGAAACAACCTGCTTTGCCGGGACTCTGGCGGACTGATCGGGACGTGTGTGTTCCCCATAAGGGGCTCTAGAGATGTTGATATTGACGACCTTCACTTTGTTTTCATTTCAGTGCTGATATGAATAAATATTTTTGGTCTGTTCTGATGATCTCCCAGCAGACTAAACCTTCTATCTCAAATTCAAATAAAGCCCTGTCAGATGGCCCAGTGACCCAGTGGAAAAAAGCAGTGAGGGCTCTAACCCAATAAAAGGTGAGGGGTCATGGTGGGGGGGTTGCGGTGGGCCAGGTGGTGGCTGTGCACACTTCAGTGCATCACACACTCAGGCCTCAAAAGCAAGACATCTGGGCCGGGGATGCTGGGCCAACAGGGACTGTGCCAGTGTGATTCTAGGGTCGGACCGCCCCGTTCCAGGCTCCTCAACGGGGACGGACTACTGTCCCCCTCCTCTGGCTCCCTTTCCAACCATCTGCCTCCATCCTGCCCATGGGCTGCGTGTCTGTTGGTGTGAGAGGGCTGATCTGAATGGATGTGCTGCTGAGTTTTTCAGTTGCTGACTCTGTTCAGAAGTTTTGCGATCACATTTTTTCATTGTTTCCTGCGCTTTTAGGCTGAAATTGTTTCTGTCCTGTGGATTCAAATATGAAAGGCAACTTTTGTTGCTTTGAGATTTTGGGAGCAAAATAAGGAACAAAAATAATCTAAAAAAATAGATTTTTTGAGAGTTAATCACCGTTTTTGAAATGGCGTGGTCGGAGACTCTGCTGCCCAATGAAACGCAGCAAAATAAAAGTAAAGTTAGTAGGTTTTTGTGTTTTAATTGGGAAAATAAACATCCATACTTGCTGCTTCAGTATTGATATAATATCATGACAAAAAATATTGCGATACTACTTGGTATTGATTTTGTCCAACCTCTAGTCAATTACAAAAAAAAATATTGTACATTATATAATATGTAATCTATCTGCAGAATAATTGGCTTTATTTCGAACGGCGTGAATACAGTCATTCGGAAAGTTTTCAGTGGCAGTGTACACACACACACACACACACACACACACACACACACACACACACATATGCACGCTACCTGTGAAGTGTATATTTTTAAAGTGAGCAGGTGTGGGACTGTTTGGTGGGCGTTTGGGAGAAGATTGATGACCCTGTCCTGGCGGATTAGTCGAGCTCTGGGTGAGGCTGTGCTCAATAAGGCCAAGGTGCTGAACACCCCCCCCCCCCCCCCCACACACACACACGCACACACACAACCCCAGGTCTGCTCATCTCCATGACAAAGTGTGTTGCCGTGGTGTTGCTATGGTGAGGCTGGGAATGTTTTGGGGGCCCCAGTGTTTGTGTATGTGGGGGGCGTGGGTCTCTCCCTCGCTCCCTCTCTCTGTGGGATGTTGGGGGAGAGAGGAGTGAGAGAGGAACTTAAAGAGAGGAGAAAACGAGTGTCTCTCTCTCATTTCCCTTCACTTGAGTTTAGTAAGTCTGATTATGTTCAACAGGAACAGAGACAGAAGACAGATTCACCCCGTCCCCTCTTTAACCGTCCAGCGGCGCGTTTTCAGAGGGACGGAAATCGGCGTGTCGAGGCGTCGGCTCAGAATCATTTTCAGAGGCCGGTCATTTAAAATAATTGAAGAACGTCAGTAAATTGAATGATTTCTTGCCTCCATGAATGTGATTGTTCAGATCCAGAGTGTGAGAAGAATTTGGTTTTTCTTTAAGAATAATTTAGTTTTAGGTTGACAGATTTGAGAGAGAGAGAGAGAGAGAGAGAGAGAGAGAGAGAGAGAATGAAAGAATGAAAGGGTAGTGGGAGAGCATGATAAGCCCACTTGATGCCCCCGCCCTCTTACCCTTTATCTCCCCCTTTTCTCTCTCTCACCATCTCTCCATATATCTCCCCCATCTCACTCACTCATCATTTATTACTTTCTCTTACTCTTTATCTCCTTTATTTCTCTCTCACTCTTTACTATAACTTTTGTCGTTCTCTTAGTCTTTATTCCTTTCTTTCACTCTCTCACAGACTCTCTCTCTCTCCCCCCCCAATCTCACATACTCATCCTTCATTACTTACTCTTACTCTTTACTTCCTTTCTCTCTCACTCACTCCTTGCTATAACTTTTGTTGTTCTCTTTGTCTTTATTCCTTTCTTTCACTCACTCACTCACTCAGTCACACACACACACTCTCTCTCTCTCTCTCTCTCTCTCTCTCTCTCTCTCACCCTCACCACCCCCCCTCGGAGCAGAAGGGCAGCTGGCCGCTTTGTTTTGATGTGTGTGTGTGTGTGTGTGTGTGTGTGTGTGTGTGTTCTCTCTTGGGACGGAGAGGTTAAAGCTCTGTGGCTCGAATAAAGCAGGAGTCACCCTGAGCCTTCATTCCACAGCCCTCATTCAGCAGCTCCAGAGATGCACCCGGGCGTTTCAGCACTAAAACTAATCTTCACCTAAAAGAAAATCACACTCCAAGCACTTCGCCACTGTTCACACGTTCAGATCTCAGTTTTGATGGCAGTGTGGGTTTCTATTTATTTATTTATTTATTTATTTATTTATTTAAATGATTTTCATTTTTAGACTATTTGATTTGTTGTGAGCAGGAATAAATTAAAACTCGAAAAAAATAAAACTCCTGTATAAACGGATAAGTGCGTTCAAGGTGGGCCTGGTGGACAGTCCACAGTGGTGAGAAATGGAGCCAGACATCTGAGTCTCCCTCACGGACATTGAGCTCCACACTATATTGTTTGTAAAGTGTCAGTCGCAGTATCGGTCTCTGCGATTACCTCTCTTCCTTCACTTTGTTAATGTCCAATTACTTTTGTCAGTGTTTCAATATCAGACTTTCGACTCTCTTAAAGTTGGGTGAGATTGTGTCCCAAAACATCTCATAATTCCTCACAGTTCATTCACACACAACCATTTTCCAAGTTTAAGAATCAGTCGAGCTGTTGTTGCGTCCATTAATTCTTTTTTTTTTTTTTTTAATATTCATTAAGTCGAAGTTAGCATTCATCGAGCAGCTCTAATCCTGACCCGTTCCGCAGCACATGGCGCTGAAAGATGTGTTCACTTCTGAACTTCAGAAAATCAGATTCATGTGTAAAGTTCCCCTTTAACGGAGGTTTGAACGTGCCACAAGTGAAAGCGAAAGCGACTATGTGTCATTGTGAAACACAGCACAGCACGCAGTGAGACACAACGAAACGCATTCTCTGTATTTAACCCCCTCACATCGTGCAGCAGGGGGCAGAGGGCAGGGATGGGGACGGTACCTTGCTCAAGGGTACCTCAGGGTGACATACAGGTCTGGGATTTGAACCCACAACCTATCGATCCTTGGACTTGCGCCCTAATCACTAGGCCACCGCTGCCCACAAGCAATGATTGTTATTTCTTTTTTTTCGTGCCCCCTAAATCTTTGCTGACCTGTTGCACATCACACATCTGCACTCGTTCTGAAGCTGCTCCATCGCTTCAGTTTTTAAAAATAAGACCATGAAGCACTCGCCCACTTTCATTTCCCCTCCTCCTCAGGCTCTCCACACTCCTTTCTTGCATTTTCATCTCCCACCCCCTCCATCTTTTCTCTCTTTGTTCGTCTTCCCTTCTTTTGTCCCCGCGTCCTTCAGCTCTCCTGTTGGCGGTGTAATCCCGTTTGTCCCGTGCTCCCTTAGTCCCACCTCCATCCTCGCTCCCCTCCTCTGTGTTCTGTTTAGGGGCGAAAGGGCTTCATCAGGTTTGCCTCCTAAAGTAGAAGCGCAGGGAACTGGGGAGTGTGGAATAGAAATATAGAAATTAAGTTGATTTATTTTTTAAAAATGCAGTTAGGGAATAATAATACAATAATGATAAAAAAAAACCTAGTAAATATAACATTATAATAATTTCTTTATTTAATTTATATTTAAAGAAAAGGGGAAAATATAATATTAAATAAATAATAATACAAAAATATATAATATATATATTTTTTTATAACTGTGAGAAAGGAACATTATCTCCTTTCCCAGATAAAGTATTTTTAGTTTGAATAATTTGCCCCGTTTTATTCCACAATACAGCTGAACCTCAGAGAGGATTCTCTCGCTCATTGTCCCTGCCTTTTATTCTCTTTTATTCTTTATCATATGATCAGTCCCTGTGATCTCATTCTGCTGATAATCTTTCTCACTTTTGTTCTCTCTCTAACTCTCACTCTCTCTCTTTCTGTAATTGGCTGATGTATCATTGTGATCTCATTTTTCCTGTAAATCTGTCTCTCTCTCACTCACCACTGTCTCTGATCTCATCTTCACGGTCTTGTCTCTCTCGATGACGGTACTGTCTGACTGTGGTCTGTGGAAGTCCTGAAGTAATGACCGTACTGTAAATAAAACT
The DNA here is from genome assembly GCA_017165825.1 of Hepsetus odoe. Lineage (NCBI taxonomy): Eukaryota > Metazoa > Chordata > Actinopteri > Characiformes > Hepsetidae > Hepsetus > Hepsetus odoe. The sequence goes on from CM029389.1 coordinate 12,459,977, forward strand.
CTCCCCTGATTAAGTTTGTTGTCTCATGCGTCGTTACCCTCAAATAGATCTGCTTACACGGTTTTATATATGCACAAAATGCTATCGTCTAAAAATGTGCTCTCTCTCTCTCTCTCTCTCTCTCTCTCTCTCTCTCTCTCAGTGCCCATGGGGCCATACCCCCCTCCCCTGCAGCAGGTGTTCCAGGCCCCTCGCCGGCCGGGCATGGGCACCGTGGGGAAACCCATCAAGCTGCTGGCGAACTACTTTGAGGTGGAGATCCCCAAGATGGATGTCTATCACTACGAGGTTGACATTAAACCTGACAAGTGTCCCCGAAGGGTCAACAGGTAGTCTTTCCTCAGCAGAGCTGTCTCCCTCCTTTATTTCCTCTCTGCACACTGAGTTCATCTAATTTTATAGCCTCGGTTTGTCTGGACACTCTTGCTGGACAGGAGAAGGTGTCCTCACCTGTATCTGTCCATTCTGCAGGGAGGTGGTGGAGTACATGGTGCAACATTTCAAACCGCAGCTATTTGGTGACCGGAAGCCAGTATACGACGGCAAGAAGAACATCTACACAGTCCTGGCTCTTCCTATAGGAAGTGAAAAGGTTGGTGGAGCACTGGCCTGGCTTCTCAAGTATAAGAGTATCCTGATTCAGATTAACAGAGATGGATATAAAGGACACAGTGATTCAGATTCCTCAATGAAGTCCACTTATAAAGCACCCAAATAGTGTTTTCACAGAAAGAACCTCACAAATACACCTATGGTTGCAGGTACAATCAAAAAAGAGGCCTAAGGTGGTGAGAACTGTTCTATGTGCCTATGTATAAATATTGTCCCATCTTGCGTTACAACTGGTTTGAATGGCCGTTTGTCCCAATACTTTTGTCCATAAAAGTATCTCTTTAGTATTAAGACCTTTCATACATTTAAAAAAAATGTTTTTTTTAAGGAAACATTTATGAATCCTTCCCACGCCCATTTGTTCTAAATCTTTGGCTTTTATTTGTCACAGGTGGACTTTGAGGTGACCATCCCAGGTGAGGGGAAGGACCGTATCTTTAAGGTGTCCATTCGCTGGCTTGCGAAGGTGTCGTGGCGGCTGCTTCAGGAGACGCTGGTCAGTGGGCGGCTTCAGGTCCCGTTGGACTCTGTCCAGGCTCTGGACGTAGCCATGAGACACCTGGCCTCCATGAGGTGTGTAGAATAAGAGCCTTTCTCTAAAGGTTCATGCAAACATAAGTGCTCTGCAATATTCAAATCGCTCATGCAGTGGTTCTGACAGATTGTAATACATGACAGGAAGGGTAGGGGGAGCTGTAGCACCCATGGTGTTGCATTGCATCTCTAGAGAACAGAATTGAGATGGAACATACTGCTTGTTCCAGAGTCCACACTTGTGGTTTTGGTTTTCGACTGGGTCACAGTGGTGAAACCAGATGTCAGCAGAGTTTAGTTTCAAGATTCAAGCAATTAATTCTCACATACACATTTATAAAACAACCAGTTCTAGATACAAATCAGAATAGAGGAAGGAATGTAATAAGGATTAAATAAAACGGAATAAAATTAAAGATTGGAGTGATGAAGATGGACAAGATTTGGGGCAAGTATATTAGAGGGACAGCTTGGGTTGGACGGTTCGGAGACGAAGCTAGAGAAGCGAGACTGCGTTGGTTTGGACATGTACAGAGGAGAGACGAGGATTATATCAGGAGAAGGAAGCTGAGGATGGAGCTGCCAGGAAAGAGGAGACGAGGTGGATGGATGTGGTGAGAGAGGACATGCAGGTAGCTGGTTTGAAAGAGGAAGATGCAGAGGGCTACAAGAAACAGAGTCGGATAATCCGCCGTGGCAACTCCTAAACGGGAGCAGCTGAAAGGAATAAAGGAAAGAAATAAAGTTCAACAAAGGCTTCTCTCACTTTTTCTCCAAATCGTCCAGCTTGAGCTGTTCACCTAATCTGCTCATTTCCAGTCCTGCCCATCCTTCTCTATCATACACTCAGGAACAACCCCTGCACTGTCAGAAGATGATACCCGTGCAGGTACTTTATTGGTTCATCAAGGTTCGGACAGTGTAATCGTGCCCTCAAAGATAAAACATGAACCTTGAGGTCCAGTTTTGACCTCAATCAGGTTTGTCCCAGAAGGAAGGGGCATATTCGTATCTTTCATGACCTAATAACGTGAAGGAGAAAGCTGAAGTGCAGTGGAATACATTGGGGTGATGTTCCCTGACCAAAGGCTTTTCACCAGAGCTGCTCGATTATGATTATGAAAGAATCACAGTCTGGATTATTTGGACAGATTTTTCTAAAAAAAAAAAGAGAGATTAAATAGTAATAGTTTGATTCTTCCCCGCCCGCAGGTACACTCCAGTGGGTCGATCGTTCTTCTCTCCTCCTGAAGGCTACTACCATCCTCTGGGAGGAGGGAGGGAGGTGTGGTTCGGCTTCCATCAGTCTGTACGGCCTGCCATGTGGAAGATGATGCTCAACATCGATGGTGAGGGGTTCATTTTTGCTGTTTTTTGCTCTCTTCTCCATATTCCTGAATCCAGCTTTCAGACCTGGGGTTTGTTACTGCTGATAGTTGACTGAACTGTTGAGTTGCCTGATTGGCCACCTAGTTTCACAGAAACAGTCGAGGACCAGAACCTGGATCCCAGGAGCAGAACGTGCAAACTACATGCCTAGAAATCGCACCATAAACTTGGGCTGAACGGTTTTTAGGTTATATATTCTATTTTTATATTGCATATATTAAGACTGCAGTTTTTAACTAGAGATGTATTTCAGGGAGAAAATGCAAAGTGGGTTTGTGTGACCTCGGTATGAGTCGGTCACTAATGGTAACAATGAGAGATTTTACTGTAGTTGCACTGGCTTTACATCAAGAAACTTGTTTTTGTAGTTAACCTTCTACTAGCTTTCAGGGCAACCACACACACACACACACACACACACTTCTTTTAACCACAAGTCAGAGCTCAACTGCTGATTTAAGATGCTAGCGACCTCACAGAGGCTGGCTTTAAGTGAAAAGACCTTCGCTGCTTTTGTGAATTTATGATGAATTACCTTGTCGTTTCTCTGTATCTCTCTCCAGTCTCAGCCACAGCCTTCTACAAAGCCCAGCCTGTCATCGAGTTCATGTGTGAGGTTCTAGACATCCGCAACATCGACGAGCAACCCAAGACCTTAACAGATTCCCAGAGGGTTCGTTTCACCAAGGAGATTAAAGGTGGGCTCCTGCACAGACAGAAGACTGAGCCACTGGAAGTCAACCTTCTTAGTTCATGATCCGGCTGATGAAAAAGGGGGACCTGTCGTGTTCCTTTTTAGAGTTAATTATTTTATTCTTTGCATCCCTTAATTTAAGTGTGCAACCTTCAAATTTCCAAAAAAGCTTTGGTTTTTACACTGTACATCTTTTCCTGTGGTTTTTATGCTCATTCTGAAATGGTCTTTTAGAGCTCTCCCTGTGATGCCTGCTGGCACCTGATTGGCCAGCTTGCTGGCACCTGCATACAAATACATAAACTTAATTACAAAATCCCACATCAACACAGATTTTAGATCAAAGCGCAGCTGATCATCAAAGCTACCAGCACAAGATTGCAGGGAGTTAGCAAGTTAGCATTGTTAGCCTGCTGTTTACTCAGTTTGTGACAGTGTCCCATACAAAGTCAGAAATGCTCCATCTAACAATAGAAAGCACCCTATAAGTCTTGCTTCAAGGGGCAAGTCATGAGGCGGGTGGGGTAGAGTTTGGGGAATTTTTGACTAAAATTTCGAATGGCACAGGCTGGGCTTCCATTTAAGCGGCATAGGTGAAGAAGGCGTAAGGTTTTTTGCTTTTTGAGGGAATTGTAAATGGTAGCTTCTCTCTGTTTTCATGTGCCGAGCCTCTAGCACACTATAAAAAAGGGAGACCTCAAACAAGAAAGGTCTTTAAGCACATTTTTGATGTCTCTTTGTACCAGCAGGCGAGGAAAAGTTACAAACTTTAGTCTGGAACGGTCACCACTGGCGTTACCTCGTTACCTAATTGGTGATTAGCTGTACTTTCCGTGTGTTTCAGGGCTGAAGGTGGAGGTGACGCACTGCGGTCAGATGAAGAGGAAGTATCGAGTGTGTAACGTCACCCGTCGTCCTGCTAATCACCAGACGTGAGTCATACATCTGTAAAACGTGATGAAACAAAGTTTAAAAAGTTTTTTTTTTTTTTAAGTCAATGTGTGCAGTTAATGTGCTAGAAGTGAAAGTGACTATTCTTGTCATTGTGAGAACACACAGCACAGCACACTGTGAACCACAATGAAATTGGACTTCTGCATTTAACCCACGCACACAAACACACACCGTGCAGCAGGGGGCAGCTATGAAAGTGCCCGGGGAGCAGTGACAGGGATGGTACCTTGCGCAAGGGTACCTCAGGGCAACCTACTGGTAAGGGGTTTGAACCCACAGTCTTCTGATCCTGTGGCCGACTCCCTGACCACTAGTCCACCACAGCTCTGAAAACTGGGGAGTTGGGTTAGTTAGAAGGTTCTGGGTTCAATTTCCCATCCAGGTTCTTTGCATGTTTCCCGTTTCCTCCCAAAGTCCAAAGACACGTAAGATGGACTGGAGATGCTGAATTGCCCCCTAGGCTTTACCCTGTAACACACTGGGATAGGCTCCAGCAGCTTCCAGTTAGAGAAGGAGACGATCAGATGGACGGGACATGATGAACCCTCTGTCTCCGTCTCCAGGTTTCCGTTACAGCTCGAGAGTGGTCAGACGGTGGAGTGCACGGTGGCGCAGTATTTTAAACAGAAGTACAACCTGCAGCTCAAATACCCTCACCTGCCCTGCCTGCAGGTGGGCCAGGAGCAGAAACACACCTACCTGCCCCTGGAGGTGAGACATCGTTTAGGGCCAGGACCAGGATGTATAACATGTATTTCTGAATAATACATCAAAGGTGGTGGGCAGTTTACAAGATCTCGTCTCTGATGTCCCTTCCGTCCTCTCGGCAGGTGTGTAATATCGTAGCTGGACAGAGGTGCATAAAGAAGCTGACGGACAACCAGACGTCCACCATGATCAAAGCCACGGCGCGGTCAGCACCGGACAGGCAGGAGGAAATCAGCAGACTGGTATGTGCTGCCCCCTAGTGGACAGCAGCATAAGCACAATGTGCATTTTTTAAAATTTGAAAAACAACACCTTTACCTTTAATTTCCTGTCCAATTAACGTTCGATTTCAAGCTGAAAATGAATATGGAAGCCCAGTTTGGTTGCGTAATTAACACAGATGTAATGTTATGTTCCCTGACAATGTTAGGTTGTGTGCATGTTTTTAACTTATTAGTGATTCCAAAAAAAAAAAAAATTATATATAAAATAAAAATATTCAATTATTGTTTAACTGTAATTATTAATACATGCAGAATTCATGATTCACATGATTGAAGTATTGAACAAAATCTGGTCAATATGGTCAGCGGTTCTAGACTTTGTTAGTGGATGTATAATCATTTATTACATTTGTTCTTTTGTGGTTAAAGCACTGACCACATTACATTTTAACCTTCTGTTTTTTGTTGTTTTTTGTCCTCCTAATCCTGCATTTCTGTGCGTGTCTGACTGCAGATGAAAAACGCTAATTTTAATCTGGACCCCTACATTCAAGAGTTTGGGATCAAGGTGCGGGACGACATGGCCGAGGTGACGGGCAGAGTTCTCCCGGCGCCCATCCTGCAGTATGGCGGCAGGGTAAGGGACTGAGCCCCTCGCTACAGCACTGGAGTGTGTACAGAGCATGCAAGGCTTACGTAGTGAAATGCTCCTCCTCTTTGCAGAACAGGGCCATTGCCACACCCAACCAGGGTGTGTGGGACATGCGGGGGAAGCAGTTCTACAACGGCATCGAGATCAAAGTTTGGGCCATCGCCTGCTTCGCGCCACAGAAACAATGCCGCGAGGAGGTGCTCAAGTAAGGCTCGCCTGTGTCGGTGTATATTTAGCAAAGAACAGGTCGCACACACTCTGCACCGTGTGCACAATTATTACTGTGCAGAATTATCACGCAACTAAATGAACAACGAACTTTTTTACAATCTGATAAAGTGAGAATAAACAACTCCAATTTACAAATAAACATTTCTGACAAAAAAAAAAGGAAAAAAAAAAGCAGTGACCAATATACATTCACAGCAATTAGCAGACGCTCTTATCCAGAGCGATTTCCAATTCCTGATGATGGGGACAGTCCCCCTGCAGGGGACTTCAGCGTTAAGGGTCTTGCTCATGAACCCAATGGTGGTAGTGCTGGAGGTGGGATTCAAACTTGTGATCGCTTGGTCCAAAGGCAAGTATCCTACCACTAGACCACCGCCACCACAACAGAGTCACCCTTCAGTTACAGCCTTAATCCTTCATTCATGAAGTAGGTCAGTTTCTTGATCTGTTGATCATCTTTTTGTGCAGCAGCAAGCACAGCCTCCCAGACACTGTTCAGAGAGGTGGACCGTCTTCCTTCCCCGTAAATCTCCCGTCTAAGAAGGCCCACAAGTTCTCAATAGGGTTTAGGTCAGGTTAGGAAGGGGACCATGTCATTATTCTTTCATCTTTAAGGTCTTGGCAAGTCACACAGTGGAGGACTTCCATGCTCATGATGGAACGTTTTATGACACTGTGGTAGCGTCGGCTGTTTTTTACGCTGTGGTCTGCTGGTGTGGAAGAGTCGCGGAGAGGGACAGAGGGAAACTAAATACACTGGTCAAGAGGGCCAGCTCTGTCCTGGACTGCCTGCTCAAGTCCATCGAGCAGGTAGGGGAGGAGAGGATGTTGTCCAAACTAACATCCATCATGGACAACACCTCCCAGCCCCTACACGAGACTGTAGGAGCACTGAGCAGCTCGTTCAGCAGCAGACTCTTACACCCGCAGTGTAAGAAGGAGCTACCGCAGGTCATTCCTACCTGCAGCAATAAGACTCCACAACTCATCATCATAACATTACATTACTTGTTTATTATTATATTATATATTATTAATGTATATTATTGTATTGTATTGTATTTTTTACATTTATTATTATTACATTTATATTTTATATTTTGCTACTTGTTTATTTATATTTATAATTTATTTTAAACTTATTCATTACCATGTATTATTACTGTGCACGGTATATATGGTCACCTAATTCTCCCTGTAGATATGTATGTGTGTGTGTATGTGTGTGTGTGTGTATATATATATAATATATATATATATATATATATATATATATATATATATATAATAAATGATTACTCTACTCTACTCTACATCATCCTGCAGAAAACTCATGGTCTTCTTGAAAGATGCAGACTTTTTCCTGAAACACTATCTGAAGAAAGCGTCTTCTAAAAACTGGCAGTAGGTTTAGGAGTTGGTTTTGAGTCCATCTTCAACCTGAGAAGGTCCAGCTAGCTCAGTCGAAGCGGAGCTCTGTGCCCGTTACTGATCCAGCCACAGGCCCAAGTCTGATCCAGAGTCACCATCTCATCAGTCCATAAAACCTTTGAAAAATCTGTCTGGAGATATTTCTGGCCCAGTCTTGACATTTCAGCTGAGTGTTGTTCAGTGGTGGGGTTTCAGCCCCATGTCTCGGAGTACTGAACACCTTGTACTTCGACACTCCAGGTACTCCAGGGAGGTTCAGTTCTAGAATATGACCGCACTGGAGGATCATGGGTTCCTGGTAACTACACCGTTTGATCTTCCCAAATCTTTGGAAGCACTTGGCGCTTCTTTTTCTCAATAGTTTCTTACAACAAACTTGTCTATTTGCAACAAACCGTTTGATGTTTCTGTGAACACGCCCCGATATCTAGTTTATTTCAAGAATGCTGCATCCCTCTGAAAGACTTTTTACCACTTTGGACTTTTCAGAGACAGTTTTCTTTTCTTTTTTTTTTTGGCCCATTTTGCCTGAGAAAAGAAGGTGCCTAACGATGCTGATATAGGCTGTTGACCTCCTTAGGCCACACCTCCTCATTACACACAATTACACATCACCTGATCTACTGATCTAATTCAGCATTCAAGTTTATACAGCTTAGAGTTGGAATATATGCAAAAAAAATGAGTGGCACAAGGAACATACAGTTCTAGGTCTGCTTTATCTCCTAAAATGTCTTTTAAGGTCATTTATAAGAACTAAAACTTAAAATGATCTCTAAATGCAGAGATTAAATTGGTAATTTTGCATATTAAACTAATTGCAAGACAAAAGCACCCAGCCGTTTTTATTTTCAGGATGTTTTGATAAGAGACTGAAGTGTTGCCTTTTTTGAATTGGCGAGCTGGTTATGTGAGGGGGAAAAACTAGCCCCTTTTTTGGCAGCTCAGCAAAACATCCAACATTTATCTCCTGCAGGAACTTCACAGACCAGCTTCGCAAGATCTCCAAGGATGCTGGGATGCCCATCCAGGGTCAGCCGTGTTTCTGTAAATACGCACAGGGGGCGGACAGCGTGGAGCCCATGTTCAGACACCTGAAGAACACCTACTCAGGTCTGCAGCTCATCATCGTCATCCTGCCTGGAAAAACGCCCGTCTATGGTAAGAAAACGGATGTTTTTCAGCGGGACGTCCCAAATAATAAATGCACCTTGAAATTATGTCTTTGGCAACTAAGTATACAGAACCAGGTCTTGGGCCATCAATAAGGCAAGTTAAAGGAGCCTTTGATGGGGAAACGAGTACAAAATTGATTTGTGTGTGTGGTGCAGCGGAGGTAAAGCGGGTAGGAGACACTCTGCTGGGCATGGCCACTCAGTGCGTTCAGGTGAAGAACGTGGTGAAGACGTCTCCGCAGACGTTGTCCAACCTCTGCCTCAAAATCAACGTCAAACTCGGCGGCATCAACAACATCCTGGTGCCACACCAAAGGTGAGACTAAACTAGCAAACCATTCTGATTTAGAGGGAAAGTCCATTGAATTTTTACATTTCTGTATAGAGAACCAGGGATCACACAGCAGTTCACCCTGACTGACTTTACAATGTAACGCCTTTTATTTATACAGATATTATGCATAAATAGTTCCTTTTTGAGGACTGTGATTCCTTAGTCTGCTTTATTTCAATGCTGTTTATTTGGATCGCTGCTGTTTGGAGGAGGATGTCTGGAATGTAAGTTTTTGATGCATAAATCTCAAAAAGAATCCCTTTTGGTGCGTCAGAGTTTTCACATATTTGTATAAAAGTATCAAGTTGGAGGTGAAAAGTTGGGCTTGAACCTCTCCAATCCTGTAAAGTGAGCATAATGGATACCCTGTCTGTGTGTGTTTGTGTGTGTGCGTGCGTGCATGTGTGTGCACATCTGTAACAAGAACCTTGTGTGTGTTCTGCTTGCAGATCTGCAGTGTTCCAGCAGCCCGTCATCTTTCTTGGAGCAGACGTCACTCATCCGCCTGCAGGAGACGGGAAAAAGCCTTCTATCACTGCGGTAAACATGCTCCGCCCACAAGCAGCTGTTTTGCACTTTTTTATTTATGAAGTGCTATCATTCGTTTCAAATCTATATATATATATATATATATATATATATATATATATATATTTTTATACCAGTGAACATCCAGCTGTGCTAATATACTTAACAAATGCTAAAAACGAGCGTTCATACGAGATACTGAAGATTTCTTTGTAGATACTAAAGAATTCATAGTGGATACTTAAAAATTCACGGTAGATACCGGATGAATTCCAGTACACACTGAATAATTCGTAGTGGATACAGCGTCATTTGAAGTGAAAGTGAAAGTGACAGCTTGCCATTGTGCGTCCACAGCACAACACTCCGTGAACTCCAAAGAAACATTTCACCCACACACAACGTGCAGCAGGAGGCAGCTATTTAAAGCACCTGGAGAGCAGTGATGGGGACGGTACCTTGCTCAAGGGTACCTCAGGGCAGACCGGTTTGCAGAATTAGAGTCTGACAGAAAATATCAGCGTAATCGGGGCTCTTTCAGCGAGCAGCCTTCTGGAACTCGCAGCTCAAAGAGGGGGAAAAAAAAAACTGGGATGAGTTTGACAAGTCCTGATCTGAGATCTGATGAGAGTCAGCTGTTCTCGAGTCTGCTTTCACTCCTGACTCGTTCCTCTCAGTGCAGTTTGGAGAGAAGCCCCCACCGTTTGAACTGATGAACCAGAAGTTTAGGACCTGAGGCCAAAGTCCCTTGTCCTTTTTCTTCTTCCTTTCCTTTCGTCTTTTCTCGTCTCTTCTTGTCTCCTCTCTTCTCCACTATTTTCTCCTCTCCTTTTCACTTCTCAGTTTTTCTCTTCTTCCCTTCTTTTACATCTTTTCCCTTCTCTTCTTTCCTTTTTGCCTTTCCTTCTGTCTTCTCTTCTCATCCCTATTTTCCAATTTTCTTTCCTCTCCTCTGATTTTCTCTCCTCATCTCTGTTCTCTTTTTCTCCCCTTTCTTCTTTACTGAGCTACCCAGTTCCTCTGTTTCCTATAAGCCTGGCCTTGTTTCAGCCGCGGTCTCTTACAGTAACTCCGCCTGCTTCCCACCCGTGACTGTTTACTGTGTGCGAGAGTCTTTGTGGTTTAAACCGTAGAAGAGGGCGGGCGGACAGTGGCTGAAACCTCCAGGCCCTGAAGGTCGAGCCAGAAGCGTAATGACTGCCCTGCTGCCGCCGCGGTGCTCGGCACCACCCTGTCCTTCACGCTCCTGAAAAGCACTGGAGAGCCTTGCAGGCAGCGGAGGTGGAGAAGGAAGGATTTAGGAGTGGTAAAGCGGAGCAGGAGCACGCGAATGGCTCTCTCATGACTCACAGATGAACAGGAAATGACGTCACCTCACACCCCGCCGTCGCATGAGCGCCCGATCTCTCTGCGGTTGCCAGGCGATGGTGACAAAGGGCTGAGTCATAGGAAAATGGGAGAGAACGAGGTGGACTCCTTTGGAGCACATCTGTGTGTATGTTCAGAGGGTGTGGTGAGGAGGGGTGGTGTTGACGGGGCTTTATTTTATTTATTTATTTTTGCCAATATTATTTATATTTCCCCTCCCTGTGTAGTAGCAAGGTGCTGACCGCATCCGGCATTGTTCAATACTTTCTTTCTGACACTAGAGGGCAGTGTACATAAGTATTTTATACAAATATAATATTATATACACACAGCAACAGTTCAAAGAGTGGCAGGAGTGATCCGTGACAGACGGGTACCAGCAAGAGTGGAATGATAGGTTTGCAGGATTATAGTGAGACGGTGGCACTGACAAAAAGACAGGAGGCAGAGTTGGAGGTGTAAGAGATTTTCGTTGGGAGTGAAGATGATGGACAGGATTAAAAACAAGTTTTAAATCAAAGGGACAGCTCTGGTTGGACGGTTTGGAGACAAAAGTTATAGAAGCAAGGTTGCATTGGTTTGGACATGTCCAGAGGGGCGACGAGGATTATATTGGGGAAGGCTGTGAGGATGCCTGGCAAAATGAGAAGAGGAAAAACAAAGAGGAGGTTTATGGATGTGGGGAGAGAACATGCAGATGGCCGGTGTGAAAGCGGAAGATGCAGAGGACGCTAAGAAATGGAGACTGATGATCTCGCTGTGGCGCAGGAGCTGCTGAAAAAAGATGATGAGAAGCAATTGGAACAGATTATCCCTGGTCTGTTTGCGGGACAATTTTCTTGAATTTGAATGGTTGGAACCAGGCGTCTCCAGCAAAATTATATATAATATGTTCTTTTTTTTTTTTCCCCCCATCTCTCAAACCCATCAGTGAACCTCCACGTCTATACGACGTGCTCATTTTGGCAGCATGTTTCCTACATTGCCTTGCCACATTTTTTCCATTTAATTATGGTGGATTAGATGTTTGCATAATGCAAATCTAAGACTGCAGATGAGAAAAATATTACATAATCAGCACTGAAGAAGCCAATCAGGTGTCTGATTGGCTACTTTTAATCTATTCCTTTAACGGATGATAACTCTCTCTCTCGCCTGTTCCAGGTGGTGGGCAGTATGGATGCCCACCCTAGTCGCTACTGTGCCACGGTTCGGGTGCAGCGGCCACGGCAGGAGATCATCGAGGACCTTTCATACATGGTGCGTGAACTCCTCATCCAGTTCTACAAGTCCACCCGCTTCAAGCCCACCAGAATCATCTTCTACAGGGACGGCGTTCCGGAGGGCCAGCTGCCACAGGTCAGCCGCTGTTTGGCTGCTTTTGCAGTTCTTTGGAATCGTACATTCATCGTGATTCATCACATTTTTGGCCTCCATGACCAGTGAATCACACACTGCCACAGTTTTCACACACCACCTCTAAATTTCATTTAGGAGCATGCAGGCTCGTCTCCTTGTGAGACATGAGGACATTGACTGTCCACAAAACAAATCTGGAGGAAAAAGAAAGCACTGTGCAGGTACAAATGCTCACCCTTCGGGGGGGCAGCGGCGACCTAGCGTAAAGGGACAAGGCACCATAATTGGATTCCCAGACCAGAAGCTTAACCCTAAACAAGGCACCGTTCCCACCACTGCTCCCTGGGCACTCCTGAAGTGTGTTACTATCGGTGTGTTTGAACAGTGAGCAAAGGATCCACAGTGTGTGAGTGGCAGCAGAAGCTTCATTTCATTTCATTTGAGGTCTGGTCAGGCACATTTGCACCTTCTCACAATCTAATGTTTGAAGTGGGACAGTAAAATGAAAGTGAAGTGAAAGTGACTATCACCATGAGCACACAGCACTCAGTGATGAGCTTGATTTTAAAACTGTTCTGCTTTCATTGCCCATTTGCTCTTTCTCGAGCACTGAATTTCACTGGCAGTGCTTAAAAACGATGTGAAAATCAGGACGGCGATGACGGCAGCCTGACTCGCGCCTCTTTTCTGTCCTTGCTCTGGATGCAGATCCTGCACTACGAGCTGCTTGCCATCAGAGACGCCTGCATCAAGTTGGAGAAGGACTACCAGCCCGGCATCACCTACATCGTGGTGCAGAAACGCCACCACACCCGCCTCTTCTGCGCCGACAAGTCCGAGAGGGTGAGTTTCCCAGAGTGAGTCACTGCTGAGAGGGTCTGGCAGAAAGCTCAAAGCAACAAAAAGAAAAAACAGATTGAACACAGGCGCTCGGTGGCGGCGCGCTTGGAGCTGAAACAGACATGCGTCATTAGCATTTTTAAAAACCGTTCAATAACGTGTGATGGAGTACAGCTTGTACAAAAGCTCGTATCTCCTCTTTTAGACAGTGTATTGGAAAAAAGTTTTGTTTCAAACTTTTGAGTGGTATTTCCATCTCCTGTAAAGTTGCAATTTTGGAGGTTTTGTTGAAAAGTGATATTTTGTGATATGAATATTGCGATCATACCTTAATATTTATAGAAATTAATAATATTGAGTGCTGTGTCTTTTTGTTTCCTCCACTTTTCCTTGCTGCTATAGTTCATATTCATCTCGTAAGCACCGTATATTTACACCTATTTTGCTGTAAAATTAACATCTAAGGACAGAACATTTCCTGATCTTGATCTGCTTTTTGTTGCCATATTTTTTCTTCAGTTTCTTCACTGATTGTGGCACATTTGGCTTCCACGATTTGATAGAATGATTTGTTCTCTCTCTCGCAACAACATTGAGTCACTGGCTGCCTCACCGCCCCAGAGCTCAAAGCACAACTTGTGGAGCTCAGCAGTTGGCAAGGTGTTCTTTTAATGAAAAAGCAAACATCCTACAAACACACTTTCTGGGATTTCAACCAAAGAGTCCAGTTTTTGACTGATTCCAGTATGTCGTGGTTTGATCTGAACACCTCTCCAATGGCACTTTACACCGGCCTGCAAATGAAAAGGAGGTGGAATTGACCTTCCCTATAGTCGCTTATATTGCAGTCCTTTCTTTCCACCAGATTGGGAAAAGTGGCAACATTCCAGCCGGAACCACAGTGGACACCAGCATCACGCACCCCTTTGAGTTTGATTTCTACCTGTGCAGCCATGCAGGTATTCAGGTGAGTGCAGCTATTTGTCCTCCCTCCTCCACACTCGATTAGTAGTGCTTTTAAAAAGAGAATTTTGAAAACGTTTCCTTGCGACGCAGGGCACCAGCCGACCCTCTCATTACTACGTGTTGTGGGACGACAATCGTTTCACGGCCGACGAGCTCCAGATCCTCACCTACCAGCTGTGCCACACGTATGTGCGCTGCACGCGCTCCGTTTCGATTCCTGCGCCCGCCTACTACGCTCGGCTAGTGGCCTTCCGCGCCCGCTACCACTTGGTTGACAAAGAGCACGACAGGTGAGTGGAGCCGTGGTTCAGCAGGTCAAATCTGAAGCCCATGAGCGCTTCGAAATGTCGTAATGGCACAACCGTCCTGAGCTCAATCTGCTAAGCTTGCCTCTTTCTACTGGAGATGGAAGCGCTCTCTTCAGGCTGTGTCACACTAAACGTTAGGGGTGTAGCGATACCCATGTTCACAGTTAGACGATGTTTGACTGTGTTCAAGTTGTCGATTTGTTGGCCAAAACTTAAAGTGGAAGTGACTGTTTTGTCATTGTGAAACATGGCACATCAACACTGTGCAGCAGGGGGCAGATATTTAACGTGCCCAGGGAGCAGTGATGGGGATGGTACCTTGCTCAAGGGTACCTCAGGGCAACCTACGGGTCTGGGATTCAAACCCACGACCTAGTCCCTAAACACTGGGCCAGTGCTGCCCCAAAAATCTCTTTGTCAATGAAAGTGGGACAGGAGGAGGAATCCACTGTCTTGTTTTCTTTTTTTCTTCGTTGTTAGTGATTGATTGATAGAGATGGTGGTGCATCGAACCGGACGTCACAAATCGAGTCCTATTTTTCCTCTGCAAACCCTCCAGTGAAGCTGTAGATGTACGAAGTGTTTATATGAAATGTTAATAATGGTAAAATAGTGAATCTGAAATAATCAGTGCCTCACAATGTCCTGCATGCGTCCCACCACCGTGAGAGGGGTTTAGTTAGTCCCTAATCTTCTCCAAACCGGTAAAAACCATTTCAAGGAATAACTTTCCGTTCTTGGGAGCTTCAGACGTCTGGTTCCGTTCACTACCGCTGTGAACAATTCGGAATAAGCTTCTCTAGAAGAGGGCTTTCATGCCTGATCTGTTCTGAACTTCTTTATTATACAGTATTCTTGAAAAGGATTTCAGACATGCTTACTCATTATATCGTCATCTTATTTCCTTCCCCTTTCTCTCTGCAGTGGAGAGGGCAGCCATGTATCTGGTCAGAGTAACGGCCGGGACCCCCAGGCTCTGGCCAAAGCGGTGCAGATTCACCACGACACCCTGAGGACCATGTACTTTGCCTGATGCATCCTCACCCCCCGCCAAAGGCCTCCGGGGGGCGCTGCAGGGCCTACAGCGGCCTCAAGACACTCCTGACCTCCCTGCGCTCGAGCCAGTAAACACAGCACCGTCAGAACTACGAGAAACAAGAGTAGAAGAGTACTGAATTAATGTGGAGCACCCTGTCACCACCACGTCTTTTTAACCCGGCAGGGCTCCTTTTTTAGTTCTTTTATTTGCCTTTTTGTCTTTAATTTTGAAGCGTATTGTATACTACCTTCACGTTCCCGTACGTATGTATGTTCGTATGCAATATGGACGGGAGGAGAACCCGACGAATCGACTGCCACCGTGATGCTGCCTCTTTCAGGCCTGTCCCTCAGTCTGCTCTCCAGCGTCCAGCATCCGAGCCATCTGCCCGGGCAAAGAAAGCAGAACGTGGACACGCTTGTGTTCTTTTAATTCTCGCTCTCCTCTTGAAGTACACTATTTTATTATTATTTTTTTTATATTATTTTCCGATTGGTTTTTGTTTTGTTTTTAAACAGCCTTGAGGAATGAAAGCTACATTAGCACTTAGAATTAGCTTTTAGATACAGCGATCCCGTCTGCGTCTCCGTACCGAAGGGTGCAAAAGGTGAACCACAGGCGAGGGTGTCCTTCGGTACGGAGTGTAGCCGGTCGTATTTTAGAGATGCCACCGTAGTCACTCAGCGGCAGAGGTAGCATAACGATAGATGGACCCTTGAGTGCTTTTACAGGGCACATAAAGTTACTTTTATCTGCGCAAAAACACCGAAACCAGCATTATAACCAGCCAAATGTGATGCCAAACGTTCGATTTCAATGAGGCACTTTTTTTACAATGTGCATCTGTCTGTATGCTTTTATTTTATCAGGAAAAAAATGACCACGTGGCATTCCAGCACTTGATTTGGACCACCTGATCGGGGAAAGGAGAACATGTATGTTCTCTTCTCTTAGATTTAGATAATAGAGACTTGACACACACACACACACAGACAGTTGCAAAGGTCAGAAGTTACGTTTTGCAGACTTTTAGTGCACAATTCCTATTTAACGAACTGGGGGAAAATGAAATTTTAAACTACATTTACGTGCCATTATGTTTGTGGAGGCCACTTTCTGTTAACCCCCCCAGTTTGTTAAATTCAGTCAATAATTGCAAAGAATGAAGCGTCAGCAGCAACCATTTATCATAATGGAAGACTGCCGTTGGGGGTCTTGGGATGTAAAACATGTAATCTGATGGGCAAACATTTACATATCTTTGAATCTGAAGCACCTTCCAGCGTCTGTTTGCTTCCACTGACCCCCAGCAATACGAGGTCATTGTTCGGTTTAAAGGAAAATTAAGCAGCAGTGACTTCTCCCACATTTTCCAGACGGACGTGGCACACCTCTGCTTTTCTGCCCTCCGTCACTCTTTGTTCTCTCACAGACCCACATACACAGACAGAGGTTTTATTTTCTCGAAGTAGACTCTCACCTCCTTCTATGTAGACGTTTGTTGGAAACTGCTGGGTCAACCACAGCCCACTTCCCACACACACACCCACACACACCCCCACAGGCAGCATCATGCTTTAAAAGGCCCGCCCACATCCTCCCCGTCACGCCCATGATGGACATGCGCTCACAGGCAGCGTCATCCTTTTAAAAGACCCTGCCCACATCCTCTCCTGTAGCGCTCACGATGGATACACACACATCTGCCTCATCGCATCATCTCTGGCCTCTCATGTTGGCCAGATGTGCACATGGGCATTGAAGAAATGGACCTTTTTGGTTTCTTTTTAAACTGCACACATCTAGCCACGTTTTATTTTTTCTGATGAAATGCATGTTTTGGACTTGTGTTGTGACTGGATCCTGTCGGCTTCCAGGACGTGCCCTTATCCGCGTCGGCCTGTCTTTGTAGGGCGTGAGCTGCGCTCCTCGTCCCTTGTTGTGAGTGTTGGGAGGGACGGTGGGTAGGCGTCTGCGGCCTCCTAATGGAAAGGACTCACTCCTTCACGCCCTATTGAAATTCAAAGGGATGTGACGGTGCAGCGGTTAATCCCACTTTTAGTTTTGAGTCACCTTCACCAGACCCCGAACACGAGCTGCTTTCCTCCAAAACCAGTTTCGTAATGTGCTTATACCTTGTATTGTAACGGCCTTCGATTGTCAGGCCAGCGTAATTCGGGGGCCTGACCAATCCTGGATGCACTAATCCCGAGAAGCCACGGGCGCCGGCGAGATGAAAAGGCGCGAAACGATAGAGAGATACTGGAGAATTACCTTCACTCAGCCTCACTGACAAAAGCAATATAAACGCCACTGAAAAAGGAACGGTCCTTATCATAGCACTTCCCAATAGTTTGATTGGAAGGACACACAAGTTATTTTGGCTCTGTATGTAATAGTGTGGGGAATATGTTGGGAAGGGTTATTTTTTAAAAGAAATAAAGTTGTTTTTTATGAAATGTGGCATTATGGGTCCATTTGTCGGTGAACGTCGGTAAAGGTGTACGTCACACGAAGTTCTTCATCTCTGGGTCTGGTTTTGATCTGAGAAATGATGATTATTATAGGTGTAATGAAAAATTTGCTCAGTGCTACAGTGCTGTCGGTTATATACTTCTTCCTATAGTGCCAAATCAGCAATTTGCTTGATATTAATGTTAATGCTCAGTTTTTGATACGATTCCTTCATCTGGTACTTGAAAGGACTTGAACTCATTTGTGGATAAGCACCTGTAACAGGTACAATAGGTGTAATTCAGTTTAAAACAATTATATCGCTTATCTAGTTCATCTTTATAAAAGAATCTTAAACATATATCTGTATATATTACACCATCCTATTTTTGAGCATCGGTATTTTCTTTAATACCACACATTGTCTGTCTTATGATGGTAATTCCATAGCATGTACTATTTATCAAACACCCAACTATGAAAGAAATGGTGCATTCTAAAAATGAAGGTAGAAACACTCAAAAGTAACTGTTTTTCAGTTTTTTATAGTCAGTAGTGAGACATTTTTTCGTCGCAAAGGCTCATACTGTTGCATTCGAAGGCGTATCAGGTCTTTAGTGACTGACCTTCACTTTGTGCTGGAATTCTGTTCACTAACGTCTGAACTCCAGCTGCTGCTGAAAACCTTCCCTTCCTACTGTGATGGTAAAAAGCCGGTGGGACAAACAGGACAAACACAGGAGTGTTCAGGACTGAGAGCAGGTTGTGGACAAGACTACATTTCTGTGATTTGCGGGACGTAAAGGTTCGTGTGGGAACAGGCAGAACAGAGTGTGTTGTTCCTGCGGGGAAATGTGGCGGCTGGTTGGCGAGGGTCTGGGGGTGTTTGGGGAGGAAGTTCTGGACATTTTAGTCCAAATTATAGGGATCTTGAAAGAAAGCAATCAATGAGTTCTTCAACATCACACGTTTCCTTCAGGTCTAAGGAACCCTGGACAGAATTTGATAGAACAGGATAAAGATCCCAAGAGATTTTTCAAACACGTTCCAAAAAAGACCAAATCCAGTCCAAAGAAAAGCAAAAGGTTTAGTGAAACTTACATTTCAATAATTACTTCATACATTTGAACTTTTCCTGATATTTCTGCATTGCAATTCGGAAAAGCAGTTTGTAAGGTTCTCGTAAGAACATTTTATCTACATTAGTAACATCTATCTGCCTATCTAATGTGGCTGTTTTATACATCTTACACATTAGACAGTGTATTGTATAAACACCGTGTGTGTGTGTGTGTGGGGGGGGGGGTGATTATCAGGTGCGCACGATATGAGAACCCGAGAAAAATAAACTACTGTTCTACTCATCTGTTTCTCTTCGTTTGGCACTTCCCCCTTCCGCCCCCAGATCTCGCTGGCCAATCAGCGCTCGCCCCTCTCCCCGTGGACCAATCAGCGGGCGTGTATTTTCTCTCGCGGCCAATGAGCGCTCGCCCCTGAGAGGTTGCCGTGTGTTCGTCACGGAGTCTCGGGCTCCCCATATTTAGTTCTTCTCTGACACACCGGGCTGAAGCGAACCGAGCCGAGAGAACAGCGCAGCCCGAGACCGCTTTTCTGATCCGAACGGTGACGGTAAGCTGCCGGGAGGACGAGGACGCCATCCACAGTCGGTGTGAGGTTAAAGCGGGGCTGCTTTTCTCCTCCGGACGGGAGCCGCGGCTAGCGGGCTAGTTAGCATGGCACCCAGTTAGCGTTAGCTCCGTTCCGTCGACGAGGCGACTCAAAGTTTTCTTCTCCTCCGGCCCGGTTCGGACCTCTGAGCGGCCTGGAGGTGTTTCTGGAGGTCTGAACTTCTCACCGACCCTTGTTATGACTCAGAAAACCTCCCGTCAGGTGAACTTCTCAGCCCGCTAACGCCAGTCGGGCTAAGCCGCCCCCCGAGTTCGTCATTAAACCGCTCCGGTCGGTCTGAAGGCAAAAGCAGACATCAATACAGGAATAAACGTGCTGACCGGAGGAACAGGACCCCGTCCAGACCCCCGACTGGACCTCCCCGCCTCCCCGCGCGCTCCGGTCCGGTCCGCCCGAGTTTTCTTCTTCAGTTAAGAGCCCGGACCGACAGAACCGGACAGAGACCCCCATGAATGGAAATCGGAACTACAGGTCAGTGTCTCCAAACCCCTCTGTTTTTATTTATTCACCAGAGAAACACACTTCTCACACTTCACTCACAGCCCTGGGATTATTTACAGGCTTTTCAAACACAGTTTTGACATCCCTGCTTAAAAGAAACATTAAATAAACAAGAACTCTCCCATAATAGCCTTTCATAAACTCCATCAGTCTTTATTTTAAGGCTTTTCTGAGCAAAATATTGCCATTACTCTTTTGTGTGTGTGTGTGTGTGTGTGTGTGTGTGAGTGTGTGTGTGCGCCCAGGACGGTGAGTCCTTCTTTTCAGACTTGAGTGAGTGTTTTTGACACTCCTTCCTTTTTGTGTCATTAAACAAGGAGTATTTGTCCCAGAATCCTCTGATTAACACGGCCAGTCCTGGTCCGTTTCTCAGTACTGATATTCCTCTTTTGGTGCTCACGAGAGACTTTAGAAAACAAAATTCAGAAAACGCTCTGAAGGCCCCCTGATGAAGCAGCCCTGTGTTCAGGGTTTTTGTGAGCACCAGGTTATCGTTCCTCCTCTCCTGGATTAAAGGAGGAACTTTAAAAAGTGAGGACTCTACTGAAACACCTCTCCGTGAACTCACGCCGCTTGTTTTCCTGCCTCTGCGGATCCAGGTTGGACTTCTCTGCGCTCCGGAGAAACGTTTAAAAAGAGAAATCACTCTTGACACCCTTTGAGAAACCCGATGGATCCGTTTTGAAAGGCTTTTCTGAGCACCGTCTTGGCTCTCCTCCTTTTTGTGCTGAAGAAGGAAATTTAAAAGTGCAAATACGTTTCTAAATCTCTCTTGAACTTGTTTTGTCTGTTTTTTTCTCTCAGGCTTCTGCGATAGATATTTGAGATTCCTCATTTATGAGTTAAAATCAAGAAGTCTTAAAACGCTTTGATAAACAAACTTTTTAAAGTTTGTGTTTTTGAACACAGTTTTGATGTTCCCTCTTTTTTGGTCAATCCTTTTTTGTGCTTATTTTCCTTTTCCACTATTTTCCTCCTTTTAGAGAAACTTTAAAAAGTGAGAAAAGTTATCAGTACCCCTTGGCAGTCCTTGTGTTTTTTTTAAATAATTTTATTTATTTATTTATTATTTTTTTATTTTTATTAAAGCTTTTACATTTTTTTATCGGTATTGCTAAGCCGTTCAATCCCACAACAGTGCAATACAACTCTGTTCTCTGGACATTTTATTGTAAACGAAAATGTATAACTTTAACAGGAAAAAAAGTCGATAGAGAGAAAGAAGAGGAAAACAAAAATGAACAAAGTAAATATCAAGTGAATGAAAAAGAAAGGAGAACCTGAACGAGCTTTATTGACATTAAATTTCTTGTTTAGTCCTGATATTTTCCTCCTTATTATTAAAGTTACCATCGTGGACTCTTAAAAGATCTTGAAAGATCTTTAAAACAAAGAGAATCCTGTCATAGTACAAGAGCTGCCTTCAGGTTTAGATTTCTTCTTATGAAGAAAACTGCTAGTAAACGAGTTCTGTCCCCAATACGCTTCTACCTTCCGTCTTAGATTAGATTTGTCTGTTTTTTCTTTGTTTTTTTCTGGAAAGTTTCTGATGAGTTCAAAAATTTGAAAGGATTCGTTTCCTTTATTTTCTTTAAATCCCACCAGAGCTACTTGGTGTGTTTTAAATCCTCTCTTGCATGGAGAGTTGGGTTAAGACCGTTTTTAAAACTTAAAAATCTGGCTTTCTCTAATGTAGCTTGTAAAATAAAAAGCTTAATAACTGTTAAAACTCATATCTGAGCGTCGTGAGCGACAGCAAAGCAGTCCAGGAGCTGAAAAAATCCAAATTTATCCTCTAAATTGATCCATTTTCACTTTGCCTGAGTTTAAGTAAGAATTTGTCACTAATTAATGTTGGCATGTTCTTTGGTGACATCTAAACTTAATCGAAACAAACCTGAAGAAAAGATACAATCTAAGTGTGGCTCATAAGTTTTGTATAAAACTATAAGACTATGGCGAGCCTGCTTTTAAAAGATCGAGAGAATCGAGTTATGATTTGTGAATAAAGTTGGAAAATAACATTTATTTCAAAAATCAAATGGCGAATGTTGGAGTATTGTGAAGATGTCATCACTTTAGACCCATGAGAACGAGTGACATTTTCTTTACACTTGTTTAGTTTGTTGGAAATGCCAGGCGCCGCCTTTTCATCCACCTCCTCTGCTCTTCTTTAGAGTCGATGTACTTTTGGGGGACAGGTAGGTTCGTCCACGTTAGTGTCCGAGGCATGCGCTGGGAAAAACCCCTCCCAGTTGACTGACAGAGTGCGATAATGTTAATTTTCGGTTTAAGTGAAAGCGTGAGATGGGGGGGGGTTTCCCACAAAAAGATCTTATAACCAGCGTGCAAGTCGCGTCATGAGTAATGTTTCTGTTACTCACTTCGTTTTCATTACCGATACACAGCATTCTGGACGCCGTGTTCATCTCCAGGTGAAATGGATCCAAAACGTCTGACTAATGGAGATTTATTCTTTTTATGACTCCTGGAGAACGACAGTCTGGACACGGCACCATAATGAGCTGTTGGAGCGTTCAGGGGGTTTCAAAAGGGCACAAGTCACTCACTTGAAGTCACCTGAATGTGATCTTTAACCTGTCTCGTCTCGGCCGACCCAAAGTGTGTTGTGTGTAGGATATCTCAAAATCTGACGTTGGACGTTTCCCTATCACGTCAACCTCATCGATCAAACAAAACAAAAAAAAAAACAACAACCCACAGGTTGCTGTTAAACCCTGTATGACTGGAAACCACACACTTGTGTGGGCATTTTTTTTTTTCCTTTTTCGTAGAAGTTTTCTCCTCATAAGATATTTGTTCATGAAGCTGTTCATGAATTGTGTAATACTGTGTAATATTTTCATATTCATATCTGAAAGAATTTAGGAGGTTTGGAAAAAGTAAATGAGCGTTAGCTGCAGGTTTGTAAGCAAATTGAAGTCGACTGAGGTTTTTGGGTCTTTGTGTGGCTCACGCTGGAAGTAAACGTGATCATTTATTATTTATTTTCAGTTCTTCAAGGCTGTTTATTAAAATAAATGTATTTCACATGACTGAAATGCAGTTTCAGAAAGGGACACTGCTTGTTGATTGAAAAAAGTTGTTTATTTTCAAGCCATTAGTTTTAAAATGCTGCAGTTCATGTGTTTTTCTGACGTTATGTCAGAAAGTTATTGATAGAAGAGCAAAATTGTTTTGACATTAATGCTTTATATTACCACGGTGAATACTCTGGGGTTCATTTTAAAGCTTTTTAACATCGGAAACACTCCATCGGATATCATTCTTTCTTTCATAAGTCTTAATTTCAGAGAAGTTTTGCTGAGAATCGAAAAAGGAGAAAAGCCCAAATTGCAAACCCAGCTAGGCATCGCAATCAGAGTGGCTCTTGGGATAATCGCAAGTGTTTTGTGTCATTAAGAGAAATCAGACTCTTGATAGGCGACCGGGAGGTAGAGCCAAAAGCCGTAGCGGTAGAAACTGTCAGTGCTGGTTGGGATGTGCTTTTCTCTTGTGTGTGTGAGAGAGAGAGAGAGAGAGAGAGAGAGAATTGCTTCGATTGAATGGTTGGTAAATTCAGTGCTGCATGGAAGGACAATTATTATTATTTTTTTTCCAGTGTGACATGTTGACCAGGTGTTTCCTGTTGTTGAGAGTATTGCCACAGGAAAGACGGGCATCCCCGGCATGTGTTAGGTGAAGATGCTCCAAGTGATGCTGCAGGGTGTGTACAGTGGTTATCCTACTCGGGTTCCTGTTGTGGTTGCACAGCCCTGCGTTCTTTAGCAGTTATTGCTTTGAAGGGTTTTACAGTTTGGCATTAGAAAACATTACAAGTAATCTTTGATTCGCAAACAAGCCCTAAAAACCAATTACATAAATCCATACGTGCATGAAAATCTAGTGAAAGCCCTGATCACAGCTGTTATTTGGGTGTTGAGATGAACCAGTGGCACTCTCGGGAGGGAACCACCTTCAGATTAAATCCGGAGAGAGAGTTTTTAGCTGCTGGATGGATTTGGCACCAGAATCTCAGTTCAGATGGGCACAATTGGAGCCATAAACTTCATGTGATCTTGGGAATGCATAGAAGTGACGGCACCATCGTCAGCTAGGTGGTTCTGAAAACAGTTATACATGGAGAAAATTTTTTACTTAAACTGATTTGGTGGTTACTTTAACCCCAATCATGAGAGTGCCATTTCAAATAAGGTTTGGTTCAATAAAATGCAGTTTAAACATTTTAATAAAGCAAAGAATTAGAGACTGATGTTGGGTTAGAATTTTTTTTTTTTCCCCTAGAAAAGGTGGTCCTCTTTTTGGTTTAGTCTATAAAGCTTTTACATTCATGGTGCTTAGCAGATGCTCTTATCAAGAGTGACTTTCATTTCCTAATTACAGGGACAGTCTCCCTGGAGCAACTTTGGGTCGAGGGTTTTGCTTAGAAAGTGTGTTTCATAACACTAGATGTCTATCACTCCCTATTATTAGCCTCACTTTTGTCCTTAGGACCTAAAAAAAGAGGAAAAGAGAGAAATCGTTGGTAAATATAATTCAGTACTGTCTATAACGGTCGCATCTGTGGTTCACTAAAACGCTTTTAGAAAATTGATATAGATAAATAGATTTTAGAAAATCTAAAACGAATATCCCTCCTCTACACATCCTTTTGTTTTTTTTGCATGATTATTAGCTTCATTTGGAGATAACTGCTGTGTCTAAATGATGGGTTTCTGTTTGTTTTTCCAAATATCATTATCTTTATATTGTTTTACCAAATCTCTCTGTATGTCTCTCAGATGGTTTCTGTGGAGAGTGAACTTTGCAGTAAAGTCTGTGGTGACCGTCACCTCCTCTTTTAATCCTGAAGGAATAGTCGAGACCCTCCTTGAGTCCAGAGCAGGGTTTTTTTTTTTTTTTTTGGTTTTTCTGGTCGGAAATAATCTTAATGTCCAGGATCAGGGTCATGTTGGATGTGTTTGTTGGCCAGTTTGCCTGGTGCTTCTTCTCAGGGCTGTTGAGCTGAATTCTTAGGGCCGTCTGGAGGAGACTGTTGGAGTGGGGAGTGTTTGAGGGGCAGCAGCAAACAGATCTGACTGTGTGGGGAGAGAGAGAGGAAAAGAGGGGGAGAGAGAGGGAGGCCTGTCTCTGTTGGGGCAGTGGGGGCGCTTTTTCCTTCAAGACGTGGACGTTCAGAGTTGTGTTTTTCTCTGCTGACTGAGACAGAAATGAAGTTTGCCTGTAAAGACATACGAGCCTTTAAAAAATTATTTTTTTAATTTAAAGGAACACTTTTTTGTTTTTAATCCCTAATCTTAGGGATGCACGATAATCTCAGAATCTATCGATGTTGGCAGATGATTACTTGGAAAAATAATAACAGCAACAGATGTTAAGATTTGACCAATATTATTTAACCTTACTCATGGAAATAAATATATAGAAAAATCTAACTTTTATATTAGTAGATATACAGTGGTACCTTGAGTTACGAGCATAATCCCTTCCAGGACTGTGCTGGCAACGCAAAATGCTTGTAACCCAAATAAATTTTTCCCCATTATAAATAAAGGAAACTCACTTGATGCATTCCATACCTGCATGAATCCACATATAAAAATGATTTTTTTATGGTAATTATTCTACAAATTATTACTCCTTACATCAGAAATGAATACCAATGAATAATTCGCAATAAAAAGAACATTACAAATTAACCACAAAACACAAAATTGCATTATGAACGAACACACATACAGTACGTTAATGCTCATAGGATGTTCCGTCAACGATGGACGCACCGCAAATGGGAGGGCGTAGCATAGATGAGAGCTCGCATCCCGTTGCTGACAAGGCGAGAGAAAACAAGCATCGTCTCAGTTGGCGTAAAAAGCTTGTCCGCACCACCGGGCCATCACATGATGCTCGTTAGCCAAGGTGTATGCTCGTAACCCAAACTCTGCTCGTATCAGAAATATTCGACACCCAAGCAAAAATAATTTTGCTAGTGTACCAAGACATCGCTCGTAACACAAGTGAAATTTTATTAAAAACTTTTGCTCGTAAGTCGAAATACTCGTAAGCCGGGTTACTCATAACCCAAGGTACCACTGTAGTCCCACTGCATCAATGGATACAGGTATATAAAATATCATTTAAGGTAAAGAACACACTGTCCAGCTGTTTCTTTACAGAGAGAGAAGAATTAGTTAAATGGATTTATTGCAGCACAGTGTGTGACATGTTGAAGACCATTATATTCATATTTTTGTGGCACCACTGGTTTCTTCTTCTCCTTTCAAACTTCTCAGATGTCCGGAAGTATAAATATCACGAAATCTTATGAATATTTCTTGAGATATCTTTGCAATATCGCTTGGCCATACTGTACATTCTCTTTGATTGGCCTGTTTTTCTCTTTTCCTCCCCAAAGTTCAGAACCTGAAAATCTTCATAGGTTTTTGTGTAAATTGGGGTTTCCCTCAGCAGTTTTATTGTGGCACCCCCCCTCTCTCTCCTGGCGGTAGGATGGCGGTTCTGTTTGCAACAGAGAGTCCTTTTCACCCACAAGAGGAGAAATCCACTCCCAGAATGGAGCTCATTCATACGGCCGCTCTCAGCGGCGTCGTCTGGGACCAGACTGTTCACCCTCCACGCTGTCCAACCTGCCAAAACCTGGCTGCCTTCTGTCCCTCCAGACCAGGCCTTCCGTCTCAGTCCAACTCATAAACCCACACTGATGTTCAGAAAGCAGCTTGCAGGACGACGGTTAACCCAAGGTCCTCTCCTAAAAAGTACACCAAGAGAACCCCGTTAAATAAAATGAGACCAAAAATCCATTACCCAAAGTCGATTTTTGAGAAAAAGGGTTCAATATTACATTTGTGGCGGAAGTTTTTGAACTTTTGCTTTCAGTAACTCCAGGGAACGTGCAAAGAACTATTTTGCTGCAAACACAGTTCTCTCATAAACGACTGATAAACGATTCGTTTTCAACATGGAGCGGTTCAAATTATATATAGAGAGAGATTATTTATTATTATTATTATTATTATTATTATTTTTTTTTTTTAATTTACCATTTTAGCCTAGAGCCCTGGCCATATTACAACACACACACACACACACACAGCTGTTGTACGTCTAATCCACAGAAGCCAGGCTTGTGGGAATTGGCTAAAAGAAGAAAAGCACAATGGCATCAGTCACTGCGCCAGGGTGACGGCACAGGCCTGAAAACTGTGAGTGAGAGTGTTTGAGAGAGTGTGTGTGTGTGTGTGTGTGTGTGTGTGTATACATACATTCTGAGGGAACGGCTGTTAAAATCAACAAAGCCATTCCTCAGCTGTGTGCACTACAGCGGCTTGGGGAGACAAAGGTATGCAGTGGTGCTTAAAAAGTTTGAGACTCTTAGAAATTGAGGAAAATGTTGCAGCACAACGTTTCTGTAAGGGGGGAAAAGGGAATGAAGCTCTGTCCAAGGTAAATTGAAGGTGCAACCAGAGGAGAGTATTTTTTCTTAAATCCATGACGGTCAGCTGTAAGTGGGCACCCTGTTTTATTTAAAGAGCAGGAATCAAAGTCTGAGCTTCACAACAGTAGCAGTGTCCGTCATGAAAAGAAAAAGGAATTTTCTGAGGAGGTCAGAAAAAAAGTTAGCAGCGCTAAAATTGGGGCATAGAAAATGATTAATTTCCTGTCATTCTTTGATGCGAGATTTTGAGTTTAGTGTCAAAAAATTGCAATTTTCAAATGTGCTTAATCCACAGTCCGTTCACAGAAACTCCACCGCAAAAACAGACCGAAATAAACTGATTGTATTTGGGATTTCAAATAATAGCTCGGTCGTTGCACCGTGTTAAAGCCACTGTCATAGAATTAGCAAAGTTTTTAAAGCAGATTAGATTATTTGAGGATTGTCTTAAATGTGGGTAAATCAGCCCAGCAGACACCAATACTTTCAGTTCAAGTCTTTCGACTGTTTTTGTTCAAAACATGGTGCAAACAGCTGCTGCTTGCAGAGAAGGATGACCTGACTTTTCAGTGGGGAATCTCTAATGATGGTGTGATTAGCCTGGAGATGTCACTTTTATAATCACTTGTGCATCACAGTCTGCAAATTAACAAGCTTTTTTTTTTTTTTTTTTGGATAAAAAGCAAGAAAAGCTCTCATTATAGCCAATATAATCTTTCTGTTCTGAGTCTATTCGTAAAATTCACCAGTTTGCCCTTTGAGGGCAGTCTGTGCGCCACAGATACCTAAAAAAGCTTTCTAATGAACAGGCTCACCGATTTTGCAACGTGTTGAAAGTGTTGACTTCAGTCTTCAGTTTGAACTTTGCTCTCAGTACTTCATTATTCAATCATTTCTTAATGTAGAGCCTTTGTTTTCCATGTTGTCGTGCTCGTGCACTGGAATATCAAGCAATTAGTTTTCTTATATGATTAGCACTAAAGCACTTTTGTCCTAAACTAGGTGTGTGTGTGTGTGTGTCTTTTACCTTGATATGTGTTTACTGGTGGTTCGGTATGTATATCTGTTGCATCCGAGAAGTTCGAATAGAGAAGAAATAATCTCGATGTGCTTAGAAAAGAATGTAGTGACTGTACTTTATCACAGTGTTAAATATGGTCCTGTTCACCAGCCCTAGATTAATACCTTTTCATTATCCAGGCGTCTATAATCTAGTATACCACCATTACCGGCCAATTTCTTTACCTAATTAAACCAAAAAAAATCACAGAGTATGTCTGCAGGCTTTGTTAATTTGTTTTCTAATTACCCTCAGATAGCAAGGTTCCCCCCGCCCCCCCTTCTCCGCTCTCCCCCCCTCTTCTCTTTTCTGAGTCCTCTCTTTACTAGCTCTATCGGAGGGTGCTTTGCTGTTGCATTCGTCAGTAGTTTGTGTACTGATCAACATTTTAATCGACTTAAATGAGACGAGGGGCCCCTGGAGAGGCCTGACCGTCTGAACTTTCGGTCTCTGGGGAGACTGAAGTTCTGTCTGGGACTTCGAGGGGGACATAAGGAGCCTCACTGTGTTTTAGAGGGGTAGGATTGCCTCAGAGGTGGTGAAACGGGTGAAATTAAAATATCAGGATACTTGAGACTTGAATATTTGGGTGTTTAATACATCATATGACGAATTTAGCATCGGTATACGAGCATTCTTGCAACTTGTCCAAAGTAGGGCTGTACTGGAGATAACTGGTAAATTAGAATGGCACTCTTAATACTTAACGCTTTTAAAATGTTCATTTTAAAAATGGCAGATTAGAGTGAATGTCAACCTCGTTTATTCTCAGGCTGCGTTGGACGTTTACAGGGCAAGCAGAGCTTGAGTATGTTTTGATCTTTGATAGGTTTTAATGATCTTATGTATATGTATGAGCTTCTGATACAGTTTCTGGTGATGTACCAATATTTTAAATGTTTCTGTAATCCGTGTTTGATTACTCCCACCGAATGGAGCATCACAGGTTTCCACAGTTATAATCTTATCAGTAAATATATTTTGAATTATACGCCTTGTCGACTACGAGATGTTACATTTGCTTCTCAGACATTCGATAGGTTTTAATGGAAAAGAAGGAAACAGGACTAATTCTGCTCTTGTTGTAAAGAAACAGCAGCTGCTCGGTGTTTTTTCATTTACTGACGATGTTAAATCAACTTCTTCTTGCCAGCCCTACTGAGTGGGGATGAACGATGTGGGTGAAAACATGTAATTGCAGGTTCTTATTGAAATGTGACGAACTTCTTTTAATGTTCTGGGGATTTATATGTAAGTTGTGGTAGATATTAATGTTAAAAAGACATAAGAAGGTTTAGTAAAATGACTTTTCTGTCTTTTGTACATTTTTACATGTTCTTTGCAAGCTGTCACACGATCTGGGTCTGCAAGTCGAAGAAACCTGAATTAATGACCTCGCAGCAGGTTGGATTGCTCAGGTTGTGAAGTGTGTGTGTGTGTGTGCGCACAGGTGATTGGCGTACTCTTACGTGAGCCCTGTTCTCTTCCCTGCTTGGTTGTGATTGTGCTTTTCCCCTTTTAACCACCATGGCCTTGGTACTTAGGGGCTGCTTGTTTTGTTTTTTCTTTTTTTCTTTTTTTCTTTCTTTCTTTCATTCTTTGTTTTCTATGAGCTTTGATGACGTTGTACTCCTGTGTGTGTATGTTTGTGTGTATGGGAGAATGAGTTGATTATGAGTGGGCGTGCATGGGAGAAACCGCTCGGCCCTGAGACCCCAGGCGTGCGGAGAGAGAGAGAGAGTACAAGACGGAGGGTAGAGAGATGGAGAGAGCGGGGGGGGGTGTAAAGTTGAGGAGGAGTAAGTGAAACTGAGGGGTCTGTTGTTCCTGAAAGCTGATCTAATGACTCATGTATAGAGTTCTGCTTTTGAGGGAAGATGAAAGAAACTCCACCACTTCCTCCTCCTTGCACCTTCTCCCTCTCTCACCCCCAGACTGTATTTGTTTCCTGCACTTTTACCTGAGTTTTAGAGATGTGCCGATCTTTCCCCTCTGCGTTAATCAGGTCAGAATGGGCAAAATTTTATGTAATTATAAAATTTTAGAGAAAAAGACATGAATCGGATCCAGTTATATAACCGTGGGGAAATTTTGCTTTTGGCAGAGAACAATAAACCCACACGATATTTTTAGTAGATCCACGTCTTAACTAGCTTAATCTTGATAGTACTGTAACTGTATATTTGCTGAATTTTGTCCATTTTTGTCATTGATTTGAGTCATTCATTTCCTTAAAACCTTCTAGTAACTGGCTGTTTCTTGTCAATGGCTGTTCTTGAGTAGAATTTTACTGATTTCTAGAAAATGTCCCTTTTTAAAACCTGTAGTTTTATTTAAATAAAGCAAATGTGTAGTGTTTTATTGGGCAGGGTTGAGTTTTTACTAGAGTAAGTACATGAACTCGTCTCATGATGCCAAAGTAAGATGAGCTATGTAAGTTAAAAGGTATCTTGGTTTGTATACAATAATTGAGTTATTGTGGTGCTTTTACATTGAGCGTATCATCATGTCTTTTAATAACCTCAACCATCTCCACGTTTCATTAAGGATAGCACAATCAGTTGATTTACATGCTGCGCTGCAAGAAATCCAGATAAAAACACCCAATAAAAATTCTCCGTTTCTGATAGTGACCCAAAGTTGGGTGTGGATTAAACCAAAAATAACTGTCATTTGCAGGAAGTGGCTGTACGTATTGATTTGAAAATGCTGTTTCTGCTCTTTAGTCGTGCTGTGAGTTGGTAAAAGCATCAGTGTATGATGTGCACCCTGATAGGAAGTTTTTGAAATAATTGTCTTTTCGATGCTCATATTACAAAAGGCCTAGATGAGGAATCACCGCTCCAGCTGAATGTTTTTGTGTGTTCATCCATTTATGCTTTATTTAAGATTTTATTTATACATATAGATATTTCAAACAGCATTTTATCATTGCTGTGACTGATTGAGATATGCAGATGATTGCTTTTTTTTTTTTATTGGCAGCTGTGCATCACTGTTCAAAGTACAGGGTTTGGAACATCAACGTGAAAACTCGGTGCTAAGCTACGACCAAAAACTGATGTGAAAACCGGTGATTGTTGTGTTTATAGCTGAAGAAATGATGGAAAGTTTAATGTTGACACAATTTTTAATTGCCGAAAAAGTAATGAAACGTTACTGAAAGTTGTGGCGATGCGTAACAGTAAAATCTTGAGGCAAAAAAGTTGTCCGTATCGTTTGGCCCGGCTTCCTCTCCGGCACGCGGCTGTTAGGACTGACTTTCCAGACACTGAATAGGGGGTTTGGTCCTGAAGCACGGCGGTCATTTCCATCACAATTGGACTGGCAGGAACGTTCAGCCGTGTCTAGAATACTCCCGGCTCTGATGTCGTGACCCATGTCTGCTCAAGGAGATGGGCGCTGGGGATAAAAATAACAAAACAAAAACCGAAAACAAACAGCTGTCGGCTTCCTGACAGACTCGCAGAAACAAGCTCAGTTCGGTGAACTTTCACCCGTGCCGTGCAGAGCAGGAGAACTTTTGTTGTGGATGCTGTCAGATATTATGAGTCAAATAGGAATGATTCACCTGCGTGCACACACACACACCGACACAGACTGAACTTCACTTTTCTATGACTCGTTAGTGGTGTGTGTGTGTGGGAGGGAACAGAATATTAGCATATGTCAGGGTGGTTTCTCATGATGTGTAGTGTAGTTTGTGCTTTTTCTGCTGGGTTTTTTAGTGATGCTGATGTGATTGTGTGTGTCATACTGTGGTTCTAACCATATTGTAGTTAAAGTGATGCGAACAGATCTGTAAATAAGCAGCCTTCCGAAGATGAGTTTAAAAGGCTAAATCCGTCTCACAAAAAACACTTGTATTTTAAGCGTAACATTTAACAAAACTTTTCACTGTGCTGGTTCTGATTAGCTTGGTTTCTGTCTCTGACACTTGAGCTGCACTTTATTGAATAAAAAACATTGTGCTTGTACGAAGCATAACACTTTTGTTAATAACAATAAATAAAAATAGCAAAACATGAACAATAATGAAACAACAAAATAAGATTACGGTATTTAGCCTATTCTTTTTATAAAACACCCAGGATTTGTCAGCATTTTTCTCTCTCTCTCTCTCTCTCTCTCTCTCTCTCTCTCTCTCTCTGTGCTGTCAAGCTGGCGTCAAGGAGGTTTCTGTTTATGAAGATGACGTAGTTGGAGGTGTGCTGAGGCGTTGTGCTTTCAGAAGCGTGTAGATCTGCATTCTGATCTCATTACGCGTTTTCATTTTGAAGCAACAGCTGATCTATCGCTTGCATTGAGTGGGAACCGTGTAAAGATGAGTAGGAGTCGTTTAGGAAACCGTGGACAGGTACAGCTTTGTTCATGCAGGCAGGAAGCACAGCAGCCACGTCTGAACTGGTTTTCGTTCTGAATGATGATGATTCATTTTCTCCCACAGTCACCTTCTCCTTCTTACTGCAGCCCACTGAACATTTAAATGCACATTTATGTGTCTCTTATAATAACGACCATTCTAAAATGTTGGGGAATTATTTCTTTCCTAATCTTGTCTTCATTTCATTGAAATGAGATTTATTACATGTAGAGCTTCTTACCAAGGACAATACAGACACCGCGGCATGATATTTAAGGACAGGAGGGAGTTTTCTCGCTGAAAGGGGGAATTATAGTGACCAACATGCGAAACATCCAGTTTGCGTGGGCCGATTTATATGACACGTAGTTTCTCTGTCATGGCTGCTACTCAGCGTCTCTGCCGAAGCGAAAGTGTCATTTTTCAGCCCTAATTCACATTAATTTATTCATTGGGGTGCTGTCAGTCCTGACTGATAATGACCATCTCTGTTCTTATTCCTCTGCAAGTTCAAACAGTTCTTGCCATCCTCACTTGAATACTAGTTGAGTAGACTCTGATCATGAATTTTTCCCTTTTTCTTTTTTCCTCTCTCCCTGTAGGAGCCGTTGGGGCCCAGTCCCTGTTCTCTCTGCCCCGCAGGCCCGGCTATGGCACCATGGGGAAGCCCATCAAGCTGCTGGCCAACTGCTTCCAGGTGGAGATCCCCAAGATGGATGTCTACCTCTATGAGGTGGACATTAAACCTGAAAAGTGCCCGCGCAGAGTCAACAGGTACCTTTTCTTTCATACAAAAGCAGGACTGCAAAAAACGAATCGATATAATTCAGATTCCCCACAGTTCGTCACAGACACAGTTATACGAGTACAACTTGAAATGCGTCCCTGAAAAGGTCCAAGACTGTCCTAGACAATCTTTTTTCTTCCTACTCCTTTTTCTTCTTCCTGTTTTTCCTTCTCCTTTCAGCTCCTGTCATCTGCATCTTCCTCTCTCACACGGGCTGCATGTCCTCCCTCACCATCCATAAACCTCCTTTGTTCTTCCTCTTCTCTTCTGTCCTTGCAGCTCCATCCTCATCCAGAAATAATCCTCGTCTCCCCTCTGAACATGTCCAAACTGACGCAATCTTGCTTCTCCGACCTCGCCTTTCATAAAGGTGCAGAAAGTTAAAGGTTTTTAAAAAGAAAACACATGGATCCTCCTTTGAAAAGTCCCAAGTTTTGAAATATAAGGCTGCTGTTTATGAATGCATCTTGTGATGAATGTTTTTGTTCAAAAACAACCAACCAATCGAGTAATCGGAAAAAAAAGTGACTTATCAATCATCA
Source organism: Hepsetus odoe (assembly GCA_017165825.1). Classification (NCBI taxonomy): domain Eukaryota; kingdom Metazoa; phylum Chordata; class Actinopteri; order Characiformes; family Hepsetidae; genus Hepsetus; species Hepsetus odoe. The sequence continues at coordinate 12,494,196 of CM029389.1, forward strand.
GAATAATTGTAAGTTGCAGCCACAGTCAAAAAAGTTTATTTTATTGACCTTTTCACACAACATGGAACTTTACTGTGCTTTGTGACACCCATCTTCCAAAAATATAATTAACGCGTTTGTGTAAATGTATTTTATTAAGGCTCGAGTCAGGTATTAAGATCCGTTTTGTAATTTCTCAGGGAAACATTACAAAACGTAAAACAGTTTCGCCGCCGAGAGGAGCGCAAATTACAATTCATATTTACATATTCATGGTTTTCTGCACAACATTGTAAACACATTTTATACATTTCCTGTTACATTTCCTCTGCGTTTGCAGTACAAATACCAAAACGTTTGCATACATCATTATTTTGTAATAATCTGTACAGTTTACACTTTTTTATTCCGTCCTTGCGCAGTATCGGAGTGTTTCAGGGATACGTTTCATTGAAAGTTTTTTAACTGTCTGTGTCGAATAAACAGTTTGAATCTTAGAGGTGGTTTATACTGTACTTAGATCTCTTTGGTCAATATGTCTTGATCAGCTCTACCAGAGGTTTGTTTAGAAGTAGATCAAGACTGACCTCCTGGTGAAACACACTGGGGTTCGGTACACGGCGCTCTCATTTGCTGTAATGAACCACCACAAGCCTGCTGAGTCTGAACGGCTCCTTCCAGCAGCTGAGGTTATGATGCACCCTGCACGAGTCGGTTTTAGTTTCAGAGAAGCGTTCTTTTATAGCATACGGCAAAAAATAATGTTTTCCAGCAGTTTCCTTCATTGTCACCTTTGTCAGGCTGGTCTTAATCTGGGTGCTGACTCTCTTGCACGTAGGGAGGTGGTGGACTCTATGGTGCAGCACTTTAAGGTCACCATCTTTGGGGATCGCAGGCCAGTCTATGATGGGAAGAAAAGCCTCTACACAGCCAATCCACTTCCTGTGGCACCGGCAGGAGTAAGTGTACCCTCAGTTCTCATACACCAGTGATTTCAAAGTGTGAATCATTCCACATTTACTCAATTCAGCGGCTCTGTGTGTTTTTATTAAGAATTGTTTGGACAAAATTGATTTTAAAGGTTAGAAGTTTTAGATTTCAGGATGCACTACAAATCCTAGCCCGATTTTTCAGATGGAAAAAGAGAGCTCGCTCAGCAGGCCTTACCTGATACACCTGCTGTCCTCTGTGGAATGAAAGTTATACTCTTCTGCGTAATTGAATCACTGGTTTCGTTATCATTGCTTTTTTTTTTTTCTATTTTCTTCTACGAAATTGAAAGTAGTGAAATCTGAAATTTCATGAAGCACTAAAAATCCTCGCCAGACCTTCCTGTAAACTCTGCACCCGTTAAAGAGTCCTTTTTCCACAGGTGGACCTGGACGTCACGCTGCCAGGAGAGGGAGGCAAAGACAGACCCTTTAAGGTCACCATCAGGTTTGTGTCCCTGGTCAGCTGGCACCTGCTGCACGAAGTGCTGACTGGACGCAGCATGCCCGAACCACTGGAGCTGGACAAGCCCATTAGCACCAACCCAGTTCATGCTGTGGATGTGGTGCTGAGGCACCTGCCCTCTATGAAGTGAGTGAAAGATCTTCATTCCCCGACATACGTGTTCCTCAAGTTTCTCGTTCATGGGTCGTCCCCCCTCGCTGGCTCGAAAGTCTGCGATGCTGGTAGAAAAAGAGCTCGCTCAGCAGGCTTTACCTGATACACCTGCTGCCTCTCTGTGGAACGAAAGCTATGCGGTTTTGCGGTTGAAACACCGGTTTCATATTTGTTGTTGTTTGTTTTTTTTTTTTTTTTTTCATTTTTTTTTTTTTTCTTTTTTTTCTTTTCTCCATAATTCATTTAAACAGGGGTCAGCTCAGATATGCACAGACAGGCCGACTCCAGGTTTGGACAAAAATGATGGAGGCAGTTTGTTGGCAGGAAAATCAAGCTTTCGCTTATGTTTTCAGTAAATTGTTCAAGTTGTATTTGTAACAATGTAATCCCAATATTGAGTCTTCCTGTGATTAAAAGAACATTTATTTGCGAATGTTTTAAAAAATATATTATTTGTACATAATAATGCTGAAGGTTTATGCTTTATGTATGGGCTTTCGATCGGTAAATGGAAATTACAGGCTTATTATTTTTTGTGTGTGACATGCTCACCTCATCCAGGCGGTATCCCTGTGAAATTCACAGCTGTTTAGTTGAATTCCTCGGAGGTACACTCTTTAAATTAGCTAATTTCTTTAATTGTTTGGACCAGAAAGAGAGAGACACCTGCTCCTGCGGTATCTCCTCTGAACCCTCCTCTCTGTCTGTTCCTGTTGGCTCCTAGATCCATGCTGTTTGTTCGTCTGTAGCGTTCCCACGCCCCATTCAGAGCGATAATGGATAACCTTGAAACTCAAACCCAATATTCACCTGGCAGCCGTAACAGCGCAAATGCATTTGTATTTACCACGTCCACTCTTGCTGTTTCAACTCAATGACCTATTTCAGTTTTCAGTGAAGTGTCCCCAAAAGCTACTGATGTAATCCAGGGCTCTTATGACCGCTTGCTAAAATTATTACTCGCAATAAAATCACCAGTTAAAATCTGCCCACTGCTTCCTTCTAGTGATTGCTTTGCAATATTTAAAATTCTCCCTCTGCTCTCCTTCCGAGCCTAAAATCTTCCTTCTTTCTCATTCTTCTAATAAAAGTCAATAATAAAAGTCAATTTGCATGTAAAGCTCCGTGTTTTGGAGGGATGACGTTGCATCTCGGTGTCGACATCACTGGGAGTTTTGATGAATCGGGTTGTTTGTGTAATCCAAGAAAAGTCTGAATCATTTTGGCCACGATGTTTTAAAGAACCCCAATATAACATTTTCCTCATTTTTTTTTTGTTCGTCTCCAACATTATCGATGCGTTAAACGTGCTGAGTCATGTCGTCGTGATGTGAATGAATAGCCCGTATCGTGCAGGACTAGTTTCTGTTGTACAGCTTCCCAGAGCAGGGAGGTTTTGTCCCCCAGTATTTGTTCACGTCACGTTTGGACGAGAGAGGACTGTTTAAAGTAATCCAGCAACCTTTTTAATGCTGTCCCTGTTTTTAAATATGGTTAAAAAAAATCTCACGATGGGAGGAATTGAGCCCAAGAAATTTCAAACAAATTTTTATCACAGAATATTAGTTAGGGGAATGATTTTCAGGCAGTCCCAGATGTTTTAGAAGTAGAGATTTAAACTTACGCCTTGAGGCGTTACCGAAGATGCGTGAGCGTTACTTTTAGCTCGCTTCAGTTTGTTTCAGTTTTCACCCTTTCAGAGTTTCTGATTTCTTTGGTTTGCTGTAAACTGAATAAGCTGGAGCTGTGTCAGGCCTGTAAGATAAAGTATTCTACATTTTACAGCATAGTTTGTTACTGAGTTTGCAGAACACCCAACAGCTGGAGAAGAAAGAGAAGAAACTCATGATGAAGTTGATGGACTAGTGTCTGTCAGAGGACTAGTTATTATTTTGGTTGCCTTTGCACTGCTATTTGTAGAACACCAGGGAAGGGCAGAGGCTATTTTGAACAGGAGGAGTCTGTATTTGCCCTTTTTCTAGGGCAGGGAATGTGTGGCACTTGGTTTGACCTCGGTTTGACCTTGATTTAAAGCAGCAGCATCTGAGGTAATCGGAGCAACCAACAGGTCACTTGAGGAGGGAGGTGAAAACAATAGTTCTGCACATGAGGGGGCAAAAATAAGAGAAATACCCAGGAAAACATCGTGAGGTTGTGTAATTTGTAGTCCGTTTATTTCTGATGGATGGTTTTGGAAGGAATTGTATTTTGGGTATGATGGTGGCGTAAAAACCCATCATGAGGTGCAGTGTCGTATTATGTGTATCGTATAATGCTGTATTATGTATTTGTATATAATAGGTGTGTTTTAAAAGCTTATTACAGAAGAATGCAGTAAAATTCTGGTCATTCCTTCCCTCCTGCAGGTACACTCCAGTGGGTCGGTCCTTTTTCTCTGCTCCGGAGGGCTACGACCATCCTCTGGGAGGAGGAAGGGAGGTGTGGTTCGGCTTCCATCAGTCTGTACGGCCTGCCATGTGGAAGATGATGCTCAACATTGATGGTGAGGGCCAGACATCTATTTTAGATTTTTTTAAAAATCGCAGAATTTTCTTTCTCCTAAATTTCAGGCTTGAGTGCATCACCAGCGCCGTGATGTGATTTGTTACTCTGATAAAATCAGCTGCCCGCCCACCTACTGGATATGTCGAAGCTCAACATTATACAAGAGCGCAGAGTGTGGGAACCGCTTGGAGCGTTTCCATGGACGCAAGGGGCCGCCTCTCTCTGACTGAATGGTTGGAGATGACGTCTTTGATCAGGGCTGGAAGGAGGCGGAGCTCCATCTCGCCCCGTATCTCACTCTCTGCTCAGTCTCTCTTTGTCTGCATGTTCCCCCCCATCTTTTTTCAAATTTGCACCGCGCTTTCATTGCAGCGGGAAGCGACTTTCAATTGGCCGAATCCACGTCCACACCCCTCACCCTCATCGCAAAGCAGCGGGAAAAGTCCAGCCGTCTGAATGCAGCTCCCTTCATTGTGTCCTTCATGAAAGAGGGAATAAGAGCAGAAAAGGGCGCGAAACCATCAGCGGCTTCACTTTGAGTTTGTGCCACAAGTTGGTTTAATTAAAAGCTCTGTTAAAGACGAAGCTTTGTTGATCCGTTTTCAACCCCCTCGCCTCCGCTCACGATTCACGACACTTGATTTACTTACCCTTTAAGAAAGGTGGACAAAAGGCCCAAACGTAACTTTATATGTATCTGGAAGCGTAAAACAATCGAGCTTTTTAGAAAAAGCTTGGAATGTTTAATAGTTTCCAATAAACTATTAGTTACGCAGTTTACACACACAGACACACACACACCCAGTTTTGTTTAAGAAGAACTGTCAATAACAGGTTTTTTTTTTTATATGAAATGTATATTTTTATATATAAAATCTCAGAAACCATGTAGTGATTTTGTCTTGGAAAGCTGCAATACTGTACAACCCTTCGGTTGTCTTGATTAGCAGGTTGTTTAAATCCTTTGGTGTCTATTGATCTGTCACGGAAGGCTGTGATTATGGGGTAGTGGTGGCCTAGTCTTTAGGGACTAGATCCCAGGATCGAAAGGTCATGGGTTCAAATCTCAGACCAGTAGGTTGCGCTGAGGTACCCTTGAGCAAGGTGCCGTCCCCATCGTTGCTTCCCGTGCACTTTAAATTGCTGCCCCCTGCTGCACGGTGTGTGTGGGTTAAAAGCAGAGGTTGAATTTCGTTTTGTTTCGTGATGACCCTTCACTCCATACGCGAATGAGCAAAACGAGCCGTGTGTTCGACAGGGTGACCAAGTGAGTAGGATTTCATGTCCTCCATCTCAGGTCAAATTATTTTATTTCTTATCCTTTAAAGTCTCTCACATTTCTTCTGGTTTATTTCTTGTCTTTGTAACGTCATGGAATCACCTGTGTTTCTTTTAAACATTTGTCATAAGTCAAAGCGCGACATGCAGCAATATTATCGCACTGCGCAGATCGACGCTCAGAAATTGGAGTGTGCACACGTCTGTATTTAAAAATGCGTTGAAAGCACAGACCACACCCTCTAAAACACCACCACTGACTCTCCGCAGATTTTCCAACAAGTTCCAACAGAAAGCGATGTGAATATAATCACTAACGGCTACGTTTTCATCTGAGAAATGCTCCTTTTTGAGAAAATGAGCTTAAAATATCAGCTGTTACATGGTTTCACATGTTTAGATAGTAAATATACATTTAGTGTCTGATGGAGACCTTAACAGACGTTGACTCAAAGGGATGGTTTTGTTGATGCGTGTCTTTTTTTTCTGTTCTCTCCCAAAATTCAGTGTCAGCCACTGCCTTTTACAAAGCACAGCCAGTCATTCAGTTCATGTGCGAAGTCCTGGACATTCACAACATCGACGAACAACCTCGCCCGCTCACAGATTCACACCGAGTCAAGTTCACCAAAGAAATCAAAGGTGAGGCCTAAAGAGATGTTATTTAAACAGAGGGCAGTGTTTTAATAGCCAACAGGACGAACAGAACAGAGTTTCGTTCTCAAAACTGACATTTACAATAGAATTCCTGCGTATTCGTGACTCATAACCCCAGCCAATGCGAAAGGGCGATTAATCATTTGTAATGAGCGTAAAACCTGAACTTTGGAGAAGGGAGAGTGTAGCCCGACCTGATGAATCATCCGTTTCTCTTTATATGGTCTCATTTTATAAGAGGAGCAAAGCAATTTATTATTGTTTAGAAGGTAATGATTGTAGTCCAGCACTCAGGACTTGGCTGTGATTCAGTAAGTCATGGAGTTCATCCATCATGATGCTCTCATGTGCCTTAGAAATGTGCTGTATACAGGTTGTTGGAGTGAATAATGTGCATAGGGACATTTCAGAAGGACCTGAACTTGCTTTAAAGAGAAAAACACTTATTTTATATGTAGAAATAAATTCAGTATTGAATGGGAACGTCAGAGCCATAGTATTTTACAGGTTATTAATTTCATACCATTTGAAAGCCCAATTTTGTAAAAACTACATCATGCATTACTTCACGTGTGTGTGTTGGTGGGTGTGTGGGTGTGTGTGCTGTAGGTCTTAAGGTGGAAGTGACCCACTGTGGAACCATGAGGAGGAAGTACCGCGTCTGTAATGTGACCCGCCGGCCTGCCAACCACCAAACGTGAGTCACTGTGGGCTGCGGAGGGGGCTCGATAATTGGGCAGGACGTGAAACACACAGCTTTCTCTTTCGAAAAAAAATACCACAAAAATATGCTAACATTATATTGTGCCATCCTCCTTTATGCTTTTCCAGAAAAACTCAATGGCGCCCACTTATGGTTGATTGTGTGTACTGCATGGTAACTGGTCCTGTCATGGTTTATAGGTTCCCCTTGCAGTTGGAGAACGGGCAGACAGTGGAGCGGACTGTAGCACAGTATTTTAGAGAGAAGTACAACCTGCAGCTCAAATACCCTCACCTGCCCTGCCTGCAGGTGGGCCAGGAGCAGAAACACACCTACCTGCCCCTGGAGGTGAGACATCATTAAGGAAAGGTTCTGCCAGCGTTGACCAATAACAGTACCTTAGTATGAACCCATCAGGCCATTTTGTCATCTTTCAGTTAATTTTTTTTTTTTTGGCAGGTTATCTGATTTTATTTATTTATTTATTTGCTCTAATCTCTTGACAGGTATGTAATATAGTAGCAGGGCAAAGGTGCATCAAAAAGCTGACTGATAATCAAACGTCAACCATGATCAAAGCCACAGCACGTTCGGCACCGGACAGGCAGGAGGAAATCAGCAGATTGGTGAGTGTTCCTCTTTACTGTGATTAAATTTGTTCACTTCATTTTGTGATACAGTCAGTAATTAATGCTTATAAAGCGTAACGATAAACCCTTACAGGCCCTCAGGATCCGTGAGGTCCTCTGAGAAGTTTCTTTTAGATGTGCTCGGCTTAAACTGAGAGCTTGTGGCTCCACGATCGCAAAACAGCTTACCCACCCTATTAATAACGCCGCCTCAGTCTCTGCTGTTAAATCTGCAATTAAAAACAAGTTTAGTACGAGGAGTTTCAGTGGTCCTCTTTAACTGGGCAGTTTATCTTTTTTATTTTTTATTTTATTTGTGTTTATTCTCTATTGTCTTATAGATCTGTTTGTCTCTGTTCTCATTTTGTTCTATTCGCGACAGTTTGCTTTAATTTTGCCGTGGTGTTTTGAATACGGGAATACGGTGGCGCTGCGGGTAGACCTGTCGCCTCATATAGAGAGAAGGTCCTGGGTTTGATTCCCAGGTGGGGCGGTCTGGGTGGTGGAGTTTGCATGTTCTCCTTGAACCGGGAGCTCCGGTGCAAAGACATGCACTTGATATTAAATTGTATGAGTGGCGACCTGTCCAGGGTCTGTCCCCACATTTGGCCCTGTGAGAGCTAGGCTAGGCTCCAGCACTGCCCACGACCTTATTTAGGACAAGCGGTTATGAGAATGAGTGAGCGAGTGTTTTAAATATTTATACAGCACTTGGTTGATTGCCCGAAGTCTTTCGATATGCTTTAGCAAGTAAATATGAAGTAATAGAAATTGTGTGATCTGTCATTACATTGCCTTGGTTGGTGATGGGGCTAATCGAGGTCCTCCCGTTTCTTTGTCTGTCAGTCCTGTAGCTCCTGCAGAGATTTGAGAGCAATCACTGTTAACTTTGAGGAGATGATTAAAAATCTGTTTTTTTTTCCCCCAGCTCCATTGAGCTGGTTCGTCTGAGCATTGGTGAGATCGAGCAGTTGATTCTTTTCTTTTTGTGAAAGAAACCTCCAAACGTAGGCGTGATGGAATTATTCCAGAGACGGACAACATGTACCTGAGCTTCTAAAAATAAGTGTCAGTTCAAACTGAATCGGAAGTGTTTATAACCAAGCCTCTGCTTGGTTGAATGTTTTTCAGGAGGAAAACCTTTTCTCTGCGATCAACTTGCACAAGAGTGAAAAGAGCGCCGTCACAGCGGATGCATTTGCTCATATTTTTGTTTTTCTCTCCCTCGTTCCCAGGTGCGCAGTGCCAACTATGAAGCAGACCCCTTTGTGCAGGAGTTTCAGTTTAAAGTACGCGACGAGATGGCCCACGTGACGGGCCGCGTGTTGCCAGCACCCATGCTGCAGTACGGGGGCAGGGTGAGCTCAGAGCACTATCTGGTACCCTTCCTTTAAATCACGCACATCTCTCTCTGTCCGTGCGTCCGTCTGACTGGGCCCTCTTTTGGAGGAACTAACCCCTGTTCTAACCCATGCTGCTTCTTTTGTTTGTTTTGTTTTGTTTTTTTTTGCTGTATAATCTGTGTGTGTGCAGCCCACTAACTACCCTCCAAAACCAACAATAAGGTTGCTGTGTTTTTTCACAGCCCTGAAGGGCTACAGCACTGTCGTAAACAGCTTTGATTGCTGTAAACTAATTAGAAAGTCTCTAATGAGTTCTAACAGGTGTGTAATAACAGTGCTGTGGATCTCCAGGGCAGGATATTTGTATAAACGTGGTTTTGATTTTCTTTAAAGTGTGCTATGCATGCTGGTCATTCTTTTGGCTGTGACTTTCATGTTTAAACTTGGTTTCAAGATGTACATAAATGTTGTATTTCATGTAAAACATGTTCACTTTTTGTAGTGTGTGTATTTCTGTGTGTGTGTTTTCGAGCGTTCAAGTGCAGGAGATCAACGCTTTGCTATGTTTGCAGAACCGTACCGTGGCTACACCCAGTCACGGCGTGTGGGACATGCGAGGGAAACAGTTCCACACGGGCGTGGAGATCAAAATGTGGGCCATTGCCTGCTTCGCCACACAGAGACAGTGCCGTGAAGAGATACTGAAGTAAGACATTCTCAGTTTTCAGTGATTCCCCCCCTCCAGCACTCAGATTTCGGATTAAATGGAAGCTCCTGCTGATTGTACTTATGAACAGGGTGAGTGAGGCTCACAGCATGCCTCACACTCCATCAGACTCTTGATTTAAATTCTTAAGGCTCTACAGTGTAGTCTGAACACGGGTAAAGGAAGAGACCAGCCTTTTAAGGTGTTGGCATTTTAATCGCTTGTTAGCAGGTTATATCTGTAAGCTGTCAAACTCTGTAAACAGGTTATATTAAAGCTCGAGATGGCTATCAGGTCCGTTCCACTGCCTCGCTCCCGAGAGCTCGCAGGGGCAGAGTGGTGTTGCCATGGAAAGGAATGTCAGTCGTTTCTAAGCCACGAGGTTCCCGGTGAGAGTACGGCTCTGAACGTCAGCGCCCATTTTAGCTCTTTGACGTTGCTCACGTGCCAGCGCTCTTGCCACTGAGTGCATGAACCCTTTTTTTTTTTTTTTACTTTTTTTTTTTATTTTAGATTATTGTCATTTTGACTTTGTTCTGTTTTTGGATTGACATTGTAGCCACTTAAAATCCCTTTCAGTTGGTAGTTTTAGAAAAGGAAAAACACCCTCACAAATGAGGCTTAAAGAGATTTTTAGATTTTTTTTTTTTCTTAGCATTCAAGATAAAGCATGAAAGAATGCACACAAGGTCTGTAATTTTAATGATCTCCAACTCATTCAGTGTCAACAAGATCATAGGAATTAAAGCGAATAATGCAGAGCCTGCGATTTGTCTGCAGCATCCAGTGTTCAGTCTTCAAGTCTGAAAGTTTTAAAATGGTCTGTGTGGGAGGGGAAAAATAAAAACAACTTGCTTTAGTTTGAAATAGTGGCAAATAAAAATGGCAGCTGAATAACAAGATATCTTGTTAGCTTTGTCTGAATGTGGAAACAATGTTCATGCTTGAGACCCCAACTCTCTCTCTCCTTTTTTTTTTTTCTTTCTCTCCCCCCCCCTTTTACAGGGGATTCACAGACCAGCTGCGCAAGATCTCCAAGGATGCTGGGATGCCCATCCAGGGTCAGCCGTGTTTCTGTAAATACGCACAGGGGGCGGACAGCGTGGAGCCCATGTTCAGACACCTGAAGAACACCTACTCAGGTCTGCAGCTCATCATCGTCATCCTGCCTGGAAAAACGCCCGTCTATGGTAAGTCTGCTCAGCCATTTCTTTCTTCTTCTTTTTTTTTTTTGCTGCAAGATTTAGAATAAAGTGACTTATTGTTAATTAGTAACCAGTGGGTGCAACTGCATTGGTAGGACTTTTTCCAACCAATCAGACTGTGCGGTCAGACCTAATTAACCTGGGTGATATGATATTTTAAGCCAACACTTAAACGTCGAGCATATGAAGCATTTTCTCAGCGGTTTATAATCAGGGTGAACTGTGTGTGGTGCAGCGGAGGTAAAGCGGGTAGGAGACACTCTGCTGGGCATGGCCACTCAGTGCGTTCAGGTGAAGAACGTGGTGAAGACGTCTCCGCAGACGCTGTCCAACCTCTGCCTCAAAATCAACGTCAAACTCGGCGGCATCAACAACATCCTGGTGCCACACCAAAGGTGAGATCCTTTCTAGAAAAAGTGTTTGTGAGGTCTGAAATACAAGTAGTTTTTAGATTTGTCTAGTTATTTTTTTTTTTACAACCAAGTTGTAAACGTGTTGTTCTCCAGGCCGTCAGTGTTCCAGCAGCCGGTGATATTCCTCGGGGCGGACGTCACACACCCTCCTGCTGGAGATGGGAAGAAGCCTTCCATTGCTGCGGTAGGCTCCCTCGTCCCAGGCCCCTCAGTAGTTTGTACTTGGGGTCTAAATTTCTGAAGTTTAAACCATTCCATACATTTACGGTTCTTTAAGGAGTTGTTCATCATGGAATATCAGTTTAAATATTTTTATATGATTCACACAACAAAAAAGGAATTTAAACTTTTTATTGGACTTTTTTTTGGCTTGTTTTAATAAACATTTTTCTTCTGAACACTTCTGCTTATTTCTGGCTTAAGTATTAGATATATTGAATAGATTTATTAGAATTTCTATTGCTAAGATATGCTTGCAGGTCTGGAATAATTACTTCCTACTCCAAAGTCCTGTTGAATAAGTTGTTTCTTTTGGTTTGTCCTGTAACATCTTCAGGTTGTGGGTAGTATGGATGCCCACCCCAGTCGGTACTGTGCCACGGTGAGGGTGCAGAGGCCCAGGCAGGAGGTGATTCAAGATTTGGCCTCCATGGTACGGGAACTCTTAATCCAGTTCTACAAATCGACCCGCTACAAACCCACCAGAATCATCTTCTACAGGGACGGTGTGTCTGAGGGCCAGTTCAGACAGGTCAGTAGGTTTTCAAATAACTGCATTCTTCTGCATACGGCTTGTCCGTCTCCATGACTTCCTGTCATCTGCATCTTCCTCTTTCACACCAACAGCTTGCATGTCTTCTCTCACCACATCCATAAGCCTTTGTCCGTCCTCTTGCTTAGAAACTCCATCCTCAGCATCTTTCCCCAAAATGCTTCTCGTCTCTCCTTTAGACATGTCAGGACCGAGACGGTCTCGCTTCTCTGGTTTTGTCTCCAAATCTCCCCGAGCTGTCCCTCTAATGTCCTCTAATCTAATCCTGTCCAATTTCGTCACTCCTGGTCTAAAGATCATCATCTTCAGTTCTGTAATTTAACTCTGCTACCCAACTGTCACAGATCATTCAGTGGTCAATTGTTCATATTGAATATAACCAAAGGCATCATTTCTTTTTCCAGGTGCTGTATTATGAGCTGTTGGCTATCCGGGAAGCCTGCATCAGCCTGGAGAAAGAGTATCAGCCTGGCATCACCTACATCGTGGTGCAGAAACGTCACCACACCCGCCTCTTCTGCGCAGACCGCAACGAGAGGGTGAGCTTTCGTACCCGAGTTGAACACAACCAAGCTCATTTACTAGATTTCTGGAAAAGCTCTGCCACCTGACAGTGGTGTTCACCCTGTCTGACGCACCCGGCTGTAATATTGCTGTTTTTGAGGACCAGGGGGCTCAGGTGGGGTGGGTCCCCAGTTGCAGTATTTATTCTTCTTAATTTTCCAGATTAAAAAGTGATTACAAATTAAATTGAGATTGTGTTGGCACACATTATGACATACTTAGAAATAAAAAGATTAGGTTTATCCTTGATGTGACATGGTTTATTAGTGGCTTCCATTACTTTGTTCCCTTGTATTTGTATTGCTTAATTACAGCAGCCCTGCCCCTGGTGGTCTAACTTTGCATAATGTTCACTAATTAAACCGATCTTCTCCAGATCATCCCTCTTAATTAGTTGCTCCAGGAATGTTTGTTGTTTTGGGCTGGAGATGAAAGTAGAGCAGGTGACATCTGGATTACACGAATACCTAAATTCATCAGATTGCGAGTAAAAGCACTGGTTAGTGGGTTTAACGCAGCTTTTGACTATCAGCGTTGTGAAGACTCTTATCAGAAAATGTACCTACTAATAACAGGAGACGGATCACAAGGGTGTCTCAAGGCCGAAATGTCTGGCTGTGAGTGAATTAAAAGCTGGCGAGGCATTATATACCCAGCTGTCTTTCCCCTACTCACCCAGCTCTTTCAGCCACTTGCGTAATTATGCTCATTTACACAAGAGCGCGTTCTTTCGCTCAGCCTTTAATTATTATACTTCAGTCATGCTGTAGAGCGTTTTTTTTATAAGAAGGACCAATTAAGGAGCATGTGTGTCAACAGCTTTTATTTTGATAGAAGGCAAATACCGCAACATTTCCTTTACAAAGGAGCCACATTTCTAAGAGTTGATGTTTTCACATTTACAGTTTTTGGGTTTTTTTTCTTCCCTAGAACAAAACATGTACATGGTGCAGATTTTGCAGTGTTTAAATCTTAATGTGCTCCTTAATAACCGGCAACCCTCTCCTGAGCAGGTGGGCCGCAGCGGTAACATTCCTGCTGGTACAACGGTGGACACGGACATCACACACCCTTATGAATTCGACTTTTACCTCTGCAGTCATGCTGGAATACAGGTACGGCCAAGCATTTGTTCGCGGTCGGAATAGCATATTCGAATTTTGCACTATATCGGAGTGTTATTGGTTTATTAAATGATCTGTGTGTGTTTTGTAATTGTTCAGCTGTTTGTGTGTTGGCATTTTCAGGTAATTTCCCAGTAGCACAACTTCTCACTGCGGTGGCTTTTGGAGGTCGATGCTGATATCCACTGTTTTTCACACATGCCGATGCTGATATCACCACTAATTCAAAAACTCAAATGCTAAATTTGGGAGCAGATATACCAGAAAATGCTGACAACTAAAATATTGATCAATAACACAATTTATTACTAATTTCAAAAATACTTTGTCTGGTTTTTCCTGAACGTACTGAGCCGAAATCGGACAGGATTCTGGACATGTCTGGAATGGATCGGACGTGTCTAGTACAATAAGGATTGTGGTGTGATGATAGCCTAGGGATCAGACTCAAATGCAGACCAAGAGGTTGTGGGTTCTGGCTCTGGCTCTACCTCCAGCACCATCTGGGACCCTGATCAAAATCCTTATCCCCAAGTAGCTCCAGCACAGAATATTACTATACACACACACACACATACTCGCACATCCCTGAACCAGATGTCTATATGCTCCCAGCTCCTGCTAATGTGGGGGTTTGTGTGCGAGGTGTGTGCAAAGATCAGAAAATACTGTCTCGTTGTTTACACAGAAAACACTCTTTTGTGGGGGAGTGTCTGTTTTACATCATGCTCAGGGAAGCTAATTTGCCCATCTGTGACCCTTCAGTGCTTATGCCACCCACGTTGTGTTGTTTGTTAGCTGTTCCGTTACAGTAGAAGCATTTCCATTCGGAAAATGAAAAAGTTTGAAAACAAGCCTCAGCAGCAGCCACCTCATGTGTAATGGATCAGGCACTGACGTCCTTATCGGTTTGTGCCGCACTGATAAGGAGGCTGTTTGTGTTTCTACTGCGTCACCGCACTACTTCAACTCGAATACAGGCTCTGATTGAATTTGGTTCTTCACGAATAGTGACCTGTGTGTCATAGTGCTTTATTAACCCCCCCGTTTTTTTTTGTCTTTCTTTTTTGCTCCCCAGGGCACAAGTCGCCCCTCTCACTACCACGTGCTGTGGGATGACAACTGTTTCACGGCCGATGAATTCCAGCTGCTCACCTACCAGCTGTGCCACACCTACGTGCGTTGCACACGCTCCGTCTCCATCCCAGCGCCCGCCTACTATGCCCACTTGGTGGCCTTTCGTGCCCGCTACCACCTGGTGGACAAAGAGCATGACAGGTGAGAGTCCTGCTGCTTGGAAAACCCCTCTAGCAGTTTAAGTTCTAGTTCCGCACAAGTCCTGCTGAAATGCTATCAGTCCAGTGTTTCTCTGCAGTTTGTGTAGTTTCTGGGCCCTCTAATTTGCCAATTCATACTGGATGAAAGCTGTGTGTGTAGCTTTTCAGGTTAATTGTGTAGTGTTTTTGATCCAGTATGCATCAGCAGTGTAGTAATAGAATGAGTTTAATCCCATATGAATCTGCAGTATTTAGATTTCACGGTAATGATTACACAGGGATTTGCATCCAGTAAGGTGTGTGTGTGTGTTTACTGTCTGAGAGTTGTGAATGTCCGGTGGCCTAAAACTGATGTGCTTTAGCCCTTCCAGTCCAGTTTATCTGTTTGAATTCAGTGGAATTGTGCAGATGCTTTATCTCTACAGATGTTAAAAGATAACCCTACTGGTGCTTGTTAGTGAGTATTCTTTCCTTGCTTGGAGGTCTTTTGACAACAGGATCTCTCATTTCTTTCTCTCTTTCTCCCCGTCAGTGCGGAGGGCAGCCATGTATCTGGTCAGAGTAACGGTCGGGACCCCCAGGCTCTGGCAAAAGCTGTGCAGATTCACCACGACACCCTGAGGACCATGTACTTCGCCTGAGAGAGCCCCAGCTTCTACACACCCACACACTCAAACACACACATACACACAAGCTCACACACTTATCAGTATGTGTGTCCCAGAGGGTCTGTTGTCCATGGCAGTGAGGGTGCCCACTAAATCCGGACCAGACACTGTGCGGCAGGAAGGGGGTGCCTGGCCTGAGAACGCACACCTGCTTTAACCCCACACCTGAAAACTCAGCACTGTTATGCAATATTAAACCAGCCAATCCATCTTTTTTTTCTTTTTTTTTTTTTTCCCCGTTTCGTTCTGAGGTTCCTTTTTGTTTTTTGAGGTTCGTCTCGAGGTTCCTGTTTCTCCCTACCAAACCAAAGGGAGTTATTTTTATTTTTTATTTTCAAATTTCTCCCCCTGTTGATTAATTTCCCTCAGGCTTTTAAAAGCAGCACTTTTTACCCCTCATAAACACCCTGGTTGTTGCAGAAGGACAGTGTCACAGCATAGTCCGTTCTACGAGTTAGTAAAAGAAAGGATAATTGTCTTCTGCTAGACTGATAATGGGCCCTTTTTTATCTACATCAACAACGGTTTCCTCCCCCCTCCTACTTTTGTAGCCAATCGTGACTTAAACTGGACGAGTGTCAATTCTAATGACAAGTTCTACGTTATAAATATATAAAAACAGATTCTTACACACTTCTACAAGCTGTAGTTCAGAGTGAAGTGCCACCTAGATGTGTAAGCACCAGATATTCCCAAAACTGCCTGGAGGGGAAGCCGAATAAACACACACACACACACACACACACACACACACATAAATACCCCTCACCCTGCCAAGCCTTTTGAGTTATATCATTTTAAGGTGGTCCCGAAAACTGTCTCTGAGCTCATGTACTGCGATGCAAAGTGACCATGTTTTAATGTGTATTGTTTTTTTTTTACGTGAATAATATTTTTGGTTTTTGTGGTGATTCCTCCCAGTATGTGCCTGGTTTTAAGCAAATTTGTGCTTTTTCATGGCATTCTCATGCCTCCCCTTCCTTTTATCTCTTGTTTTTAAAACACATGGAAAGACCATGCTATTTGACAGATCATATGGTTTTTAGTGCAATAATCCATTGGCGGGTTGCGTGTCGCTGCACCGACGGCGCCTTTGGGGGTCGTGTGAGGTTGGAACGAGGCAAACTGAGAGACTGATGGCAACTCGGCTCTTCGCATTTTACCAAGAGCAGATTTGTTTAGTTTTTTTTCTTCTTTCTTTTAAAGGAAAGAGAATGGAGGGCATTGTAGAAGTTGGATGTGTGTTTGGCACTATATATATATATATATATATATATATATATATATATATATACATACAGTACTGTGCAAAATTTTAGGCAGGCATGAAAAATGCTGTAAACAAAGAATGCTTTCAGAAATATAAATAATGATTGTATATATATATATATATATATATATATGTGTATATATATAAAATATACATACATATATATATATATATATATATATATATATATATATATAAATATAAATAATATGTGTATATATAAAATATACATGCACACATATGAAGATATATATTTTCTGCTGATGGAATTAAAGTACTTCAGATTCCTTTTGAGGATTAGCCTCTCTTGATAAGGATTGAAAAATCAAGTGCCTGGTTTTGGAAAAGGTCGATTTTATGGGAAGGTTGGATGGCTTTTAAGTAAAGAATGTTCAGCTGGGAAACGGTTAATGCAATGCATTAGGGCAGTTTTGATAAAACCCAAACGTCGGACGTTCTTTTGAAGAACTTCTCGAGGTTTAAGCCGTCTGTCTTTGATTGCAGTAAGCCATGATCTGTCTTCTGCGCTGGAGTTTTTAAAAAATTTTTTTATTTTTTTTTTGTCGCTGATCAGTATTGACGGTTCTTGTTAAGCTGTTGTCTTTTTTTGCGTAGGGGCTAAATGAAACGTGCATGGACGAGAGTCCGTTCAGGGAAAGGAACTCAACAGTTGGATAATTCTGTCTCATAGAGCTGTGTGACCCATAGCTTTTTATTTTTTATTTTTTGGACAGAAACCTAGTAAATGATCATCTGTCTCTTTTGCCTACTCATAACAAAGGATCTAGCTGCTATTGTACGGGTTCCTTTGATAAGACTGACGGTTTGCTTCGGCTCATTTAAGCACGATAGAGCAACAGGGTGGGTTACAGACGCTGGGGGTGTGAGGGCCAGTAGAGGACGGCAGTTTTCTTACTTGAAGAGTGTTTCAGCGTTCTGGATGCCTTGCTCTTTTGTTCAGCGCCCCCTCTGAAGCAATGTCCCATTAGATGAAGGAGGGGACAGTAACCTGCACTAATCGATGCTGAACAAAAGCTTGGTGCTAAAAGGTGTGTTGTTTAGGACCCACCGTACAGATACATTGGCATTGACTTACGGACATGAGAGCAGGATTGTGGAATGGTTAATTGGTGCTGGCTACATATCTCTCTCTCTTTCTCTTTCTCTCCCTCTCTTTCTCTCTTAGTTTGGTATAAGTGCTCATCAGAACAGATGAATTTGGTCCGTGAAGGATTGATTATGCAGTCGTTGCTGGATCGGTTGTGCCGAAGAAGGTTCGGCAGAGGCTCCAAGTGCACTAAACCTTCACCCCCCTCTTAATCTCTGATCAGAGGTCACCCGTTTGGAGTCAGAGCCACTAGGGGCCAGCTGGCATTATGCAAAATGGATCTTGCTAGCTGGTCCCACCTGGCTTTCAATCATTGTTGCCATTCATTCACAGCTAGGAAAGAAGTTTAGAATTATGCAATATATGCCACTTATTTTTTTGCAAATTACAAACAGGAAGTGAACAGCTTGAAATCCTGAGCTGCGAAAGCTTGTCGTGGTGTAAAGGTTGCTTACTGGTGTCAAATTGATTGTCTGTGGGTAGAAAATTAGTGCATGTGAGCTTTGAAATGTTTCAGGTTGAGCGTTTTAATGCCTTTTTTGACCATGGATTAAGTCGTGATAGAATATGATGCCTTTATTTGTCTTTCCACAATGGAACCACTATTGGTGCTTCGGAGTTTGAAGAGTGTCCTGATGAGCCCGACTTCGTCGGATCATTTGAGCATGGGTAGCATTTGGTCAGAGCAGGTTGCTGTCTTTAAATGCATTTAGTCCCAACAGAATGTATTAGCGGTTACTAGTTAATGAAATATAATGATAATAATATACAGGGTGGTCTAGTGGTGGGTACTTGCCTATGAGGTCCCAGGTTCGAATCCCACCTCCAGCACTACCATCACTGGGTCCCTGAGCAAGACCCTTAACCCTGAGTGTCTCCAGGGGGACTGTCCCTGTAATTAGGACATGGAAATTGCTCTGGATAAGAGCGTCTGCTAAATGCTGTAAATGTAATGATCAGTGCGAAGGCGAAAGGAACGTGGTAGCAGATTGTGAGCGAGTCAAGAACTGCATAGCGAGAATGCATGGCTTTTGGAAGACGATGCTTAGCGCGTAGCAGTTTTTCTTTTGCTGCACTAAAGGTTTTGCGAAAACAGTTCCCTGCTTTGAATGAATCTGTGTTTTGGAATCGCTGTAGGTGGACGTATCCACCAGGACAGCAAGCTGCACCCGATCTCAAAACGTATAGACGCGCGTTTTCCCTTTTTCGTGTCCTTATTTAAAGAGCGTGACGTCGGAAGGGTCACAGTTTAAGAATAAAAGTTTAAAGTCCTAAGAAAGTGCCTTTCCTCATGGTGCTGAAGAATATGAACCTAAAGTGACAGATCAAAAAGCTGGGAGTGCTTTCAGTTAGCATTGCACACACACCCCCACACACACACACACACACACACACACGCACATTTTTATCTAAAGAGAGATATGAACAATGTCTCTGTATATATCCAGATATTGACAATATATGCCAAGTATATGAACGTACGATTGAGCTCTAGCATTGCGTGTTGGGAGTCAGGACCAATAGACATGCAGGCACAGGTGAATGTGCTATATTTGAAAATGGGACGGTGGGGCCTGACCCTCGAGAGGAAAGTCTAGCACAGCACTTTAAAGACTGCCACCCAAACAGGAAGCAAAGGCTGATTTGCTTTCTGATTATTTTTCTTTTTTTTGTTTTGTTTTGGTTTTTTTTTTTTCTTCCCCTTCTTTTCCTATAAGGCCTAATCCCCCCCCTCCCCCCCCCCCAAATGAATAGAAACAGACTTTATGGTAAGGGTGTGTGGAACCCCTCTGAATGCGGTCGATGGTGAAAGTTGCTGCGTAGGCCCCCCTGCGGCAAAACTCGGGTGATTTCCGAGGCGAAAAACTTCCATCGGGTGGTTTTTAGGTCGCCTGGTCACTTCTTTCTCTTTCTCGTGCAATGCCCTTATAGACGCATACTTACAGCACATGGTATTTTATTTTATTTTTGTATTACTCGGAGAAGTAGGGTCAAGCTTCAGATTTGAACCCTTTCGGCTGTGCGCTCTGTCACGCGGGTGCCCGTCGTCAGTCCAGGAGGGAAAATACCTCTATAAGAGATCTCGGAAAAAAAACAAAAAAAAAAAACACTGCACCTCACTCACCTTGTTATGCTGCAAAAAGTTATTCTAAAACGAGATAAAACTGCAAATATTGCTTTGATTACAGTATAATGCTAGATTTAATGCCTGACGACATTTATCCTTAACTATTTTAGAATAAGAATAATTGTAAGAAGACTTTGTGAGTGTGTCTTAACACTTTTTTTTTTTTTTTTTTTTTTTTTTTTTTTCTTTGTTGAGCCAACTTTTTATTTTGTCTTATTTAAATGTTGTTTTTTTTTTTTTTTTTTTTTTTTTTTTGTTTTTCCTTTTAATATATTGGAAATATATATGCGAAATATTTTATGGTGTATTTATTACGAGTGTGCTAAAGTGCGGCTGGAGCGTCCGCGTTGTAGGCAGCGTTTCTGGGGGGAGGGGAGCAAAGCGGGGTGGGGGCGCATAAATACCCCTATTGCAGACAAACCCATCCAAAAAAAAAAAAGTCCCATCTGCTTATTTCAGGTGCATCCAGATCCAGTCCTGCAGATTTTCTCAGGCGTTATCTGAGCCCGTTCTCTGTTGTGCTAAAAGAAAAGAGCCAAATTGTAGAATTTCTTCCGTAAAGAACCTTGCAGTAATTGGTCGTTGAGGTCTTGTAGGTTTGCTTTGGCTGAAAGAGAAACCACTGAAACTGTTACAGGCTGCAAAATGCCTGAGAAGCTGTCTGTCTGTCGGTGGTCCTTCTCTATGAACTACTTTTGCAATTTCACTGGGTGTCACTAATCCAGTGGCCCAAACAGTGATTTGCCCAAAAGCCTGATTAAACTGTTTGTATCAGGTTGAATCCGGAATATTATTCGCTTGATGTGTCAGGACTGGGTTTGGGCCTCAACACGTCGTCGTGGGCAGCGAGAGATCTTTGCAAAAAAGCGTTTTTTCTCCTTTTGTGAGTTTCTCTGATTGAAACGTAAGAGCCTTTCTGAATCAGTGTTGTACCTGTGGTCACCAACCCCACCGCCAGACGTCCAGCTTCACACAGAGCTTCTTTCCGGCCCTGATCAGACACGGTTTTCAGGTGGACTTTGAGCTGGATGGGTTGAATCTGGGGGTCTAGAGCTTCTCCGTGAACTGAACAGACTGCTAGTATTCTGTTAAATTGCTGCACATTGCCAATATCACATGCCTCGCATGAAAAATATTCAACAGAATCCTCTTAGCTTAAAATGTTTGCCCATTAAATACGATAAAAGCCGTTTTCGAGACTTGGTGAATGGACGCAGGCGTCACCAGCACAAATACATTCTATTAACTTCTTCCCCAAACCCGCCAGGGAAGCTACAAATACAAGTAAACCCATCCACACTGCACTGGGTTTAGATTTAGTCTAAAAGTTTTTCTCTAAACACTGGTTAAACAATGTGTCGGGCATCAGGCGGCGTCTTCACAACTCCACAAGACGTCCTGTTCCTTTCGCCGCCATTTCACACTGTTCGGATTTAACTGGGGCAAAATTTTGGAAAATGGAAAACAAAAATCAGCACCATTGTTTGACCCTCTGGATGTTTAAGGCTGGTATAGTGATGAGGGTTCACCAGTATGTTGTGCGGCCTCCGTGTGAGCTGAAGTCTAGGAGTTGGGTTGGTTTCCATCCCCGTAGACGTTCACCATCTCGGTGATAATTCTCCGCAGACCCGTCAGCGAGAGGCTCCCCTCACCCCCCCCCGACTGCTGCGTCTCTTCGTTTTAGGGGACAGAGAACCACACTGACTTTAATTTACAATAATAATAATTACAAAAAAGCTGACATGTTTCATACCAGAGCTGCTAAACTCTCAGCCACAGAAATTCCCCTGACTTTCAGGCGAGAACTTCGTGGTGACGTGCTTGAGTTCAGTCGTCTTTGTGCCAGAGCCTTTTTTAAAAGAGAGGAAGAAGGAAAACAAGTATCTGAAAGAGTCCCATTCCACTCTGACTACATGAGCCTCAGCCTTAACTGTATTCTTTATGTTGTCAGGTTATTATTTTTACTTTTTTTTTTGGTGTCCATTAAAGGCCTTAGTTGTATAGAGAAGTCTACTAACCCCCCCCACTTTCACCTCCTTTAGAAACCACTAATTGTGCTACAAGAGCGAATCCGGATGTGTGAATATGTAGGATTTGTCCCCTTTATGGCTCCTCCACTCCAGCAAGGTTAAGACGACGACGGATCCGACAAGCGAGACACCGTCGTCTGTTACGACAGCGTCTTGTCATTTATCACAGATCTTTTTGTCGTCCACTAGTTTATTTATTTATTTTTGCCTTTTTTTTTTTTTTTTTTTTTTTTTTTTTTTTGGAGGGGGGGCAGAGGCATACGGCTCCGTGAAGCAAAAAAAAAAAGGATTGAACAAGTTTCTGAAATTAGAGGATTGTTTACAAGTCAAGTTTACTGTAAAAGTCTCCATCATTCCAAATCAGGACTGTGAAAACGCTGCGGTTGACAGTGCTTGGCCGGAACCCGACAGCAAACCACCAAAAAAAAACAAAAAAAAAAAAATCCTTTTCCTCTTCGCGTCCACCCAGTGCCGGACATCGAACCCCACGCCTTCGTTCTTTTTCTTGTCCTTTGAAACGGCCCAAGTTTCATCCCTTGAAGTAACCAAAGTACGCTCACGGGGTGTCCTTCGAGACCCGGCGGACATTTGCGGGCCTTGAGGACGTTCCTCACGAATGTTTCAGTGTCCGGGATCCTTTATCCGGAGCTCGGTGCCTCTGTCTCCCTCTCTTCCTCTCTGTGTTGCAAAGATTCTCTGATGTACCAAGGGGTCTTTATTTTACCTTTAAATGTATTTCTTATGTATGTTTTGTAATCTCTCTCTCTCTCTCTCTCTCTCTCTCTCTCTCTCTCTCTCTCTCTCTCTGTAGATTTAATGGCCTTTTAGTGTTGCTTTGCCTCAGTTTGAAGTGTATCTTTCACTAATAATTGCAATAAAAAGCCTAGCTTTTAAAAATGTGCCTTGTTTGGACTGGTGCTTAGCTACATGCACAGAATTACACATATTTAGAATCAAAATTTCAAAGCAATACAAAGACAGGGTGTAATAAGTGTGAATTTATGTCATTTACAATCTTTTCTCATCGCATTTCCAGAAGACCAAAAGACCAGATTTGTAAGGGATGTGGCGATGTGAAAGCTGGCGTATCATTTCTTTCAACTTTTCAGAAACAAAAAACACAAACCAGACAAAATGCAAGCAAATCTAAATCTTAAATCTCGGTCTGAACAGCAATGTCCATGCTGTTTACCCTTTTAATGTCGGTCTAATCTCGGTTTAATCTGTTTAATCTCAGTTTGGGTCCAGTGGTAGGGTTCGAATCTCCCCTCTGGCACTACCACCTCTGGGTCCCTGAGCAGGACCCTTAACCCTCCAGAGGGACTGTCCCTGTAATTAGGACATGGAAGTCGCTCTGGAGTGTCTGCTAAATGCCCCAAGTGTAATGAGAAGCTGTTAAGAAACAAGTTACAGCTCATGTTTGTCTCCCTCTGGTGGTGAAGTGTTGGAACTGCAGCGTATGAACAGAAAATGTTCAAACAAAATGTATTCAATTAAATTAATCCAGTTTGGCACATTCAGATAAAATAAAGCCATAAAAGCTGTGCACCGTTTAAAGGATGAGGTTGTTTTGCAGGCACCAGGCTGAGATGAAGCTGTGTTCTCTAGAACTGCTGTCTTTAGCACCACGTTGAGGTTTAAATTCATTAAGCCGAGCAAGACTGAGGTCCCAAGACTTGTTTTTATTGGCCTTTAATGTGTAGAGACACTTTTAAAATACCATTGAGGAAAACCCACCACATACACGGGGCACTGAGGTTCTCAGTACCGTCCCCAACGCTGCTCCTCGGGCCCTGGCTATGGCAGCCCACTGCTACAAGATTAAATGCAGAGAAGCGTTTTGTTGTGTTTTGCTGTGTGTTCACAATGATCAATAGTCACGGGGTGGGGAAAAAAAAAAGAAAAAAGCTTTTTTCTTTCAAAGTGTACACTTCGTACTTGCTGTCTGTGGTGGTCAGTAGCAGTGAATGTCCTCACGTCCATGTCGGACCTCATGTTCGACATCTCTGTTCGACTTTACCTGTCTTGTTAAGTGGACACTGAAAGAGGCTACAATTGTCTCTTCTATAGCAGCATGTCGTTTCACCCCACACGTCGTTGCCCCTGACGGAGTCAAAAAGTACAACAAATATTCAAGCCTGTAAAAATGCTGTTCAGGAAATGGAAAAGGAACTTCTTGTATATTCAGGTGAACATCTTGTTTTACAGCATCTATTTTTAGCAACATCCTACGTTTGGCTGAGAGACGCTGGAAAAGCAGCCTGGTTTGGGAGATTACTCCCCTGTTTCTATTGTCCACCCATGTGAACAGAGGATTCAAGGACCAAAATCCTGTCGTCGTGACGAATGGAGACAGGAGGGCCTTGTTTACACCTGGTTTACAGTCTGTCGGATGCGGCCTGCTTTCTTTTGGCCGCGGGACGTTTCATGAGCGCGGTCTACGGCTCTGTGTGCTGTGATGAATGCTCGGTCCTTTTCTTCTGGCCTTATCAGGGTCCTGACAGGTGGTGTGTGTGTGTGTGTGTGTGTGTGTGTGTGTGTGTGGCTGGGGAGGGAATGTTTGCGAGTCTTCAAGCCTCTGCAGGGTCCTCCAGTCTTGAGCTCCGCCTGGGACACAGTGATTGGGACAGTACCTTCCTCAAGGGAACCTCAGGGTAACCAACTGGTCCAGGATTCGAACCCAGAACCATCTGATCACTAGACTACTGCTGCCCAGCTTACTGTTCCCCACACTGGAGCACTATCTAGAACACTTTTTTTTCTTTTTTTTGGTGGTTAGGGAGCTGGCACCAGGTCATGGGTTCAAATCCCAGACCAGCAGGTTGCCCTGCGGTACCCTTGAGCAAGGTACTGCTCCCAATAGCTGCCTCCTGCTGTATGTGTGTGTGGGTGAAATGCAGAGGTGTAATTTTGTTGTCTCACTGTGTGTTGTCCTGTGTTTCACAATGATGAGAATAGTCACTTTCACTTTTTAAGAAAGTTTTTTTCCCTACTTAAATTTTTTCCTTTTTAAAAAATTGCTTAATAAATTCTGTTGCGATGACTAAATCAGAAATCTAACTTACCCATAAGGCTTCACCTCTAGGCCTCCACTGCCCCCAAGGATGGACCACAAATGCTGCCGGGTTGGTCCCGCATCACGGGGCCAGCAGGTTCAGTCACCTCCAAAAGTATTAGAACAGCAAGACCAGTTCTTTATTTATTTCTTTTTCCCATTGAAGACGTTTGAGTATGAGGACCAGATTTTCAAGAACCATACAGTCTCATCCAAAAGTGTTACAACAGTGAAGGCAATGTATTCATTTTTGCTTAAAGATATTTGGGTTTGAGATTAAAGTGAGACGAGAGGTCAGATTTTCCAGGAAATAAAAGCTGAACATCTCAAATGAATCTTCTGAAGAATCTCAAACCCAAACAGCTTTAAAGCAAAAATGAGTAAACGGGTCTCGCTGCTCCAGTGCTTTTGGTTGAGACTGTATACAGTAGTTCAAGTTACAAAAATTAGTTTTTTTTAATGGATGTCTAAATAATTTCTTGGTAAACATCTAATCTGGGTTTGGTAACCTTGCCTGGGACTGTCAGGCTGGTTAATCTTTACCCCGTTAAAGGTCCACTGCTTTTCACCTCCAGGACATATAAACAAGGATTAATGTTTTAGCTCTAAAGTGTAGCAGGGCACTTTCCAGGAAAGTACTGGAGATATGAGTTAATTATCTGAGACCTTAAAGGCTACCAGCATCCCACGATCAGTCAAGCCTGCGTAAATGCAATATTCTGCAGCGCAGGGCCACCAGGGGGAGCCGTGATAACTGTGAGGAGTGCAGTGAGTTCATTAAATAATTAGGAGTCAGGTTGTCTGAGGCCTTGATATACCAGAGTTCGGAGAAGATTTTGGACTGAAGTGAAGCCCATTCATTCCCTCTTAGGGGCAGCGGTGACCTAGTGGTTAGGGAGTTGGCCTCAGGATCAGAAGATCCTTTGAACCCCAGCCCCAGACAAGTAAGTTGCCCTGAGGTACCCTTATACCGTCCCTGTCACTGCTCCCAGGGCGCTTTCAATAGCGGCACACGTTTGTGTGTGGGTTAAATGCAGAGGTGTAATTTCGTTGTGTTTCACAATGACCAGAACAGTCACTTTCACTTTCATGGAGGCAGGATAGGCTGTAATGCAAAATACAGTCCCCATTTTTTTTTTTCTTCCAGATTTTAACATCATCTCATTCCTAAGCACTCGTGTAGATTCCCTGGTTTGAAAGAAAGGGCTACATTCAGGAGGACTGGTTCCGTTCCCGTGTAAAGTATTCAAGTTTAGCAAGTGTGGGAAGCTCCAGGAAGTCTAAATGTCCTCTACATGTGCTCAGTTTTCTAGTCCGTAGTTAGGCCTTGGCCAGCCATGCCGATACTTGGCCAGTTCCTGATGCAGGCTTTTGTCTTCTGGTGATTCGATGACGGCACCGTCTTTCTGTGCCTCAGCAGTAATCACGAGGAACCAGGAGGATGCGGTCTTATTGATAAACCTCTCGGCTAGTGTCAGCGAGGTCGTGCCCTTCGTCTCTTCACGCTCGCCGATAATGGAAACCACTAAGCTGATCATATAATCTTTATTGAACTCTTCAGTGACCCACAGTCAGTGTAAATAAAGTAGTGTGCTGGACCCCTTAGCCGCTAATTAAACAGTTTTATGGTTTAAATCGATTTCCGCTGCACTGCGAAACACTGCTGGGGTCTTTAATCAAGGCTAAATGGAGGATGAATCTTTGACCCACCTTCCATCCAGAGCTCAACGCATGAAGGTAAAGCTTTTCTTTCCACACCAGATGAATGTAAACACTAGAACACGTCTTTCTTGCCAACAAGAAAAGCAGGAGTGTGTGCTCGCTGAGATAAGGCCTGTAAACAAGTCAGTACTGTCCTTCTGCTGTGGACTTTCCAAGGACATTTACATTTATCGCATTCAGCAGACGCACTTATCCAGAGCAACTTCCACTTCCTCAGTTCATGGACAGTGTCTCTGGAGCAACCTAGGGTTGTGGGTTTTGCTCAGAAACCCAATGATGGAGGTGCTGGAGGTGGGATTTGAACCTGAAGCGGTTTGGTCCGTAGTCCATCTGTTGTATGTGGGTGTAAGATGTAAGTTTTGCTGTAAAATCTTATTTTTTTTGCTACCTAATGAGTTTAGGGGCCGGCAATGTCGCCTCATCGTGTGAAGGTCCTGGGTTTGATTCCCAGGCAGGACAGTGCGGGTCCTTTCTGTATGGAGTTTGCATGTTCTCCCCGTGTCTGTGTGTCTGCTCTGTGATGGATGTCCAGGTCGCCAGGTTTCTCCCTATAGCCCTGTGAGCTGGGATAGACTCCAGCACTGCCCACGACCCTAATCAGGACAAGTGGCTCAGAAAGAGAGTGTCTGAAAGTGAGTAATGAGATTAAGATATTTGCAAATACAGTGTATTTATAGTGTGTTCCAGTCGAACTGTCAGCAGGACACTCAAATGCCCCGAGGTCGGATTTCCCACTTGGAACTGACCTCGATTTCCAAACTAGCTTCAACAGACCTGCCGTAAATATTGGTTATTAGCACATCCCTCTTATTTCGCTTTGTTTTACTCACAATTCTGCCAGACCTTTGTCTACGCACATGTTGCTGCAGTGTTTTTACTGCAAAAACCTCATATTACAACGTATCAAAAGGTAAAACCTCTCACAATAGATCTAAGCCCCCTCCCACCCCATGGGAAAGAAAACGGAAGCGGAAATTTAACAGTAACTAAGGGTCGACTTGCACTGGAATGCAGTCAACAGGGGTGTGATAACATTCCCACTTCCAAGGGAAATGGAACCCAGCCTTAAGCCTCGTTCAGGATGTGGTGAAGACCACCCTGCCCACGCAGTGGGGGAGTTTTAGGCTCTAAGGGATTCCAGGTAGGTTCAGTCTGTCTGGGCAGAAGGGTATTTGAAGTCTAGTGTGGAGTTTGTATGTTCCTCATGGTTGTGCCTGTCTTTCCTAAATCAGTCCAAAGACATGCATGGGGCTGAGTTTGCTTTCACAGCAGGATGGAAAGGATGGAAAGAGTCCTATCAGCTGCCAATGGAGAGCTCTCATCACCCAGGAAAAAATGCACTTAAATGCAATTTCAGTTTTACTGTTTTTTTTTTTCTTTCAGCGAATTGGAACTTTTCCTGGTTCTGCAAAGAAATTTCAGCACTGTGGGAATGATCGTACACCAGAACGGGTGAACGTGAACCTCACAGTGAATGTTGATGCTGAATGTTGATGAACTTTACAGCTGCACTTGGAAAAAATGAGGCTTGACTTTTTACCATTTTATTTTTTGACAGCACAATTTTGACAGCTCCAAATCAGCAATCGTGAGATGAGTTTACTCGCCCGTTGGTCGATCGGCCACTAGGTCACCGTTTATAAAAAAGTGCTTTTAATTATTTCACGTTTGACTTCACCAATGGACAAGAAGTTTTTTGATCCTAGGCCGTTTGAGCTACTTTTCCTGCCAGAAACAGCTGCCCGTTATAAATGTGCATATTTGCTTTACTTTTTTTTTTGCAGAACGGCAATAAGACACTGTGCGTCTGTCAATATAGCTTAGGTAAAATTAGTCATAGCTGTTAACCATCCAGTAGAAAAAGAGTGTGAAAAGGCATGCATGCACTATTATATCTACAGCTTATAACAAGCCCTACTGCAGTTCTTGTGCAAAAAGCACAATAACTTCCTTGATACTTAAAACAACATGGGAAATACCGTGTGCAGTAAGTTTTAACTTTGGACTTTAGTGCTGCGACAGTAAAACCCAGCCTGCGAGCAACACCACTTCCTCTTTTTGGTTTTCATGCTTCATTAAATCATAACTTTTAATGCACTATTGCTTGTAGTGTAAGGCACAAGAGTAACCATGCAAAGTTCAAAAACAAACGCAGAAAACAATTTTAGACTGGGCCTGTAAAGTAAAAAGGCAAGTACGGTGGAGTTTGTGTCTCAAAAACTCAAGAGCTGCCAAATCAGAAACGGCCAGAGAGAAACAAGCCACACGTTCAAAAGCTTCACACTGCAGCTAACCATCAACTTCCTTTGTTTCTTCGCGCCGCTTTGAAGTGGCATGTCAGGCTCACGGCGACTAAAAGACGACATGTTCTCGTGTGCATCACAGCCTCGAACTGTTTTCGTGCGCTGTTATTAACGGCAGCATGTTCAAAGCGTCCCGTTGAGGCCACTGGGAGATGGGACATTGGCCTCCCAGGAGTCGTTCACTATCACACCTTCCATCTTCGCTGAGTTGTCTGAAGACATGGTGCTAAAATTCCTCTCTGAGCCGCTCCCCTCTGTTTCTGTAAATCCAGTGTCTCCTGGGAAATGCAAAGTGCAAGGAGTTCGTTCAAAAGACATTTTTACGCCCAATATTTGCAGCAGAGTCTCACGCTTGTGTGTTTTGGTGCTTAGAAACGAACGGAAAAATCCAGTTAAAACTAAAACGGGAAATTTTTTCATTTTTCAGTCCAAATCAACCGCAAATCTGCTTTTTCATGAGAAAAGAATCGGCCACTTTCTCCCAACACCGTGGTGGCGTTCGCTGTGGACACCAGAACAACTGATCGTTTTACTTTCTTACTCCAGTTGAGAGGCTGAATTCTTCTTATTATTATTCTGGCCCAGTTATATGTGTCAGATTTTTCATTGGTTGATTAAATATGACATTAAATTGTGGAACTCAGCAGCTCCTAGATTGCTTCTACTGCATGCGAGTTGTGAAACAACTGATTTTTTTATCTTTTTATCCTTCCAAGTAAAGGGTGGGAGTGGTTCAGCAGCACGAAGAGATTGGGATCTATTCTTTGAGCTCTTCCTGTTTGGCGTGTTCATGCTACCCCTGTTTCCTCCCATCGTCCTAAGACTTCAGGAAGACTTGAAATGTTAAACGTTGCTGTGAATGTGTTTTTGCCCCCTGATGGCCTAACAACCTGTCAAGGGCTTTCTCCACTCTTCACCCTACAAGTCCTGGGAAAGACTTCAGACCCCCCAGTGGTTCGCTGGGGCTCAGAGAATGGATGGATGGTTGTCTTTGATAAATGCTGATATGAGGCTGATCAATACTGAAGAATTCTTTCTGTGGGTTTCCATGTGAACGAAAACATGTTGAGTTGGCTCTGAAATGAGAATCTTAGACTTTTGACATGCCTGGATTACTGACAGAGTCTGAGAGCTCTGTTTATAAGACCTTTTCGGGTGTTTGCTGCTATGAAGTGATGTTTGTTGTGATGCGATTTGGCTCAGCTGGACCAGTGAACGTGTGTCATATCTCATCTTGGTTTTTGTGTTACTGTACCTCCAGACAATGAAGGCCAGACCTCCAGCCAGCTGCAGCAGAAGCAGGATACACACAATGGCTGCAATTTTACCTCTGTTACTGCTCTCACATGGTGCTGTAACACACAGACACACAATGCTCAGACCAGACACAACCGCCACCACAACCTTGGGTGCACAGTCGTTTAGAAACTGCTGATCTTTTCACAAATGAAAACTGTGTTGAAGCAGAAGACAATGAGGAAGCGGTTACGTCTAATGTTCTTTTGTGGGATAGCGATGTGGAAACTCAAGCATAGTCGATAAATTAATCCTGATTAAGAGTCCAAACCATTCAGAGACTAAATTAATTCAGACCTTTAAAGCGCTCATGTTCACTTCATTTATTGTGTGAACTTGGAAATGCAAAAAAGACAAAATCCTGTTGGACTACAGAAGGCTTTGGTGAGAAGTTTGATTGGCTGATATCAAGTTTAGACACAAGACAGTCAGGTTTGAGACAGAAAAGTTTGTCAACCTCCAACTAGGTTGGGGCAGGCTACAGTTGGGCTGGGGTAATAGTTGATTGTGCTACACTTTGTTGGGGCAAAATTTGAATGGGCTACCGTCAGTTCAGAACAAATCTTTCTTGGGCTGAAGCTCAGGTCAGAATTTTGCTGGACAACTCTCAAGTTTAGCATTGGGCTAGCTGACGGTTCGGTTTGGGTCCAAAGTTTTTAGAGCCAGAGTTGAGTTTAGACAGAATTTTGCTGAGCGACAGTTGGGACTGGACAGAATTTGAGATAAACTTGGGTTCAGATAGTAAAATTGGTGTTGTGGATCAAACTGGTGGAGTGTGCTTCCTTGCTATACCTGCAGTGTAGGTGGCAGAGCTGTGGCCCAGCTTGTTGGCCACAACGCAGGTGAAGTGTCCACACAACGAAATGGACAGTTGGAGAGAACTTCCATCGGCGGACACTTTGCCTACAGCCTCTGTCACTGCAACCTTCTCGTGGAGCCAGCTGAACACAGGGTCCGTCCCCCATGCCTCGCGGCAGTGCAACACTGAGTGGGACACGTTCACCATCACAGACACATGGTGTACAGCCTCTGGGACACACACCCAAAACCATTTGTGAGACAGGCAGCTGACAATGGGAGCGAGACAATGCAATGAAGAGTTATCAGATTAAACTCCAAGTTGAAGCCAACTGTTTTCAGATCACCTTTCAGCTCAGAAAGGGCTCGAATGAACAAATTCACCCACAAAAGCTCCTCATACCGTACTCATGGACGGTGCAGCGTGCTGACCCTTGACCTCCTTGCTGGTCTGTGACTGTGATGGTATAAACACCGCTATCTGTTCTCTGGAAGTTTGTGAGCTTCATCACTCCGTCCTTTCCTACAGTCACCCGACCTTCAGAGCTTTTAGCCGGAAATTCAGCCACCATCGTCTTCTCAGAATTCTTGGCTCCCTCCACTTCATGCTCCCAAGTTACCTTGGTGATGGAGACCCCCTGAACCAGGTGGATCTCGGCCTGCAGGACCAGGTCCTGCCCGCTGACCACATATATGGGCTGCTGGCTCGGGAAAAGCACAGAAATGCACTGGCAGCTCTGCAGAACTTCATGGAATAGCAGAAGAAGAAGAACAGATATTGAGGGTTAGAATTTCATAAGAGGATCCTGGTGGATTTATTGGACCTGGACCAAAAGAATAATCCAGCCAGTAGAGAAATCGTGTTGTCGTTGCTATAGCAACACCCCCCCCCCCTTTCAAAACGGCGACTGTAGGAAGAAAAGCTATTGAACGCAAGATGTTTAGACATTTCTATTCCACTGGTCATGATATAGATATTTACAGGATAATGCATAAGTTTCAGTACCCTTGAGTGATTACACCCATTGCACATTTTAATGCACGGTCACTTTTATTTGCTTAATAAATAATTACATTAAAAAAATGTGTGGGGGGCAGCGGTGGCCTAGTGGTTAGGGCGTCAGCCACATGATCGGAGGATCGGGGGTTCGAACCCCTTCCCAATGGGTTGCCCTGAGGTACCCTTGAGCAAGGTGCCGTCCCCGTCCCGCTCCTCCCTGCGATGGGCTGGCGACCTGTCCAAGGTGCGTCCCCCGTCCTCGCCCTGTGTGCGCTGGGTTAGACACCAGCACTCCGCCGCGACCCCGTTTGGGACAAGCGGCTGAAAATGGATGGATGGATGAAAATGTGTGGTCTGCATGAACATGATGGCATGATGAACATGAAGGAATATATATTTTGAGAAGTAAAACAAACAATGATTATGCACTAAAATGAGCAGAAAATGCCGTTTACAGGTGTGTAGGTGCGCTATGTATGTGAAAATCAAGAAAAAGGTAATTTGTTCAAAATGATCTACGACTACATGAAAAAATAATGAGAAGCATGCTGTGTATCTATTTGTAACACTTTCAGATTTAAGATGTTTTTGAAAAGTTTTTTTTTTTATGTGGAACATCTCCTAATGTGTAACTAATGCAGAAAAAATGGAAAAAAAAAAAAAATTAGAGTATGTATACCTATATACTGGATAAACTGGGCCTAACTAAGCTCTTGTTCTAGTGAACCATGCAGCTGATCCCCGATATGCTTACACAGGCCTTTCGCCACATTTGTACAACAAAAATAAATATCATCATATCGTCCTTCCTGCCTTAAATGTCATCTTCTGGAAAAAACCTGGCCATCTGACCTGCTTAACCACGGCTCCAATAAACATCACCCCTGCCACATAATTCCTTCCAACGCTTCCATCGCTTCCTGAACAGGAAGTCACAGGACAGATATGACAAACAACCCAAAGCGAACTTTCACTTTTAGTTTCCTTTTCAGGCTAAAGCTCACCAGAGGAGGATCTCACCTGAGATTTGAAGAAGAAGGGCAGCCCAGAGTGCTCCCATCTCACACACCTGGTGGACGGAAAGCTTCACACCTGCATCAAAACACAGGACCTGCAGACCATCAGGTGTGCCTCATGAGGTACCTGCCCGGAATGAGTGTCCCCCGATAAAAGAATGGAGTACAGTGGGTCAGGTTAACATGATCCTCATGAAGTCTCCCTGAGAACAGGCCTGAGAAGAAGGAGACACGGTATCAGGTTAGAACTGAAGGGTTACAGCAGTTTATAGGACTCTCTGCTCAAAGGGATTTTTTGTTCTCTCCGCCTTTGACTGTGGACTACTAGCCAATCAAGCCCAAGGGGGCAGGGCTTTATAAGTGAAAAGGGAAGGTCATGTTGCGCCACCCTGTGCTTTACTGTTTCCTTTTCCTGAAATGCCTTTGTTCTGACATTTCACAGTTTAACTGATGATCGAGAAGGGCCTAAACAGCTGCAGTAAAACCCAGTTTCATGTTCCAGTTTGTGCATCTTCACAGATGTACACTTTAAAACCTTTGTTTTAATCAGTGATTATGCAGCTGCTATTATAGTAGTCTACAATAGTAAGAAGCCATTAATAGTAAGATTTTCATTAATAGTAAGTAACACATTTTGTAAATTCGATGCCAGGGTTTCTGAGTTCTTTTTTTCCAGATTTTTGTGCATTAGATTTTAATCACTTGTGCTTCATTGTTTGCTTGGTTTGTTATAAATTACATTAATATATGGATACAGTGTAATACATGGATCATCAAAATCATCTGCTCCTGTTTCTTCACTGCTTCATGTCTTAAGTGAGAAGCTTTGTTCTGCTTGAAGGTTCAGACGGAGATCACTGTGTGGATTAACCAACACAGAACTATCAAACTGCTCAGGTACAGAGACTGGACTGAACATGAGAGACAACAACACTGTCCTTCAGGAAGATCTGGAGAACTGCTCAGGTACAGAGACTGGACTGAAAATGAGAGACAACAACACTGTCCTTCAGGAAGATCTGGAGAACTGTTCCTCAACTAATGAAAATACAAGAAAGTGATCTTTGGAAGTAAAATATCAAGTCAAGTCAAGTAGGATTTTATTGTCATTTCAGCCATATACACAGTACACAGTGAAACGAAATAACGTTCCTCCAGGACCCTGGTGCTATACACAAGACACGACACAAGACACGACAGAAGACAACATAAGACAACACGGGGCAACAAGTGCAGACAAGACAGACAGCAACAGACAGCACGACAGACAGTACATTCATCCGTGGAGGGCTGCAGTGTTGTGGAACAAAGCAGCCCCGGTATATCACAGTGTAGTAGTGTGGTGGAGCAGTGTTACTGAATTTAAAGTGCAAGAGTGCAACACGAGATAAATAAATAAATACAGGTGAAAAGTGGACTGGGTTAAAAGTTCAGATATTGGTGGTTTCAGAGTTCAACAGTCTGATGGCCAGGGGGAAGAAACTATTTCCCATCCTGGAAGTGGAGGCCCGTATGCTGCGGAACCTTTGCCCGGATGGCAGGAGGGAGAAGAGAGTGTGGGACGGGTGGGAGGCATCATCCACAATGCTGGTTGCTTTGCGGTTGCAGCGAGTGGTGAAGATGTCCTGTACAGAGGGCAGAGAGATCCCAATGATCTTCTCAGCTGATCTCACTACCCGTTGTAGGGACTTGCGGTCTGAGACGTTGCAGTTCCCGTACCAGGCAGTAATGCAGCCGCTCAGGATGCTCTCAATGGTTCCTCTGTAGAAGATGGTGAGGATGGAAGGTGGGAGATGGGCTTTCCTCAGTCTGCGCAGAAAGTAGAGGCGCTGCTGGGCTTTCTTTGTGATGGAGCTGGTGTTGAGGGACCACGTGAGGTTGTCAGTGATGTGAACACCAAGAACACCAAGTGGCGGCCTAGAGGTTAGGGAGTTGGCCCCAGGATTGGACGGTTGTGGGTGTGAATGCCAGATAAGCTGGTTACCCTGTGATAACCTTGAGCAAGGTACTGTCCTCTTCACTGCTCCCCAGGCACAGGTAAAGTCTGCCCCCTGCTGCACAGGTGTGTTTGGGGGGAAAAGCAGTGGTCGCTTTTCGTTGTAGTTCACTGTGTGTCACGATGGCCATAGTCACTTTCACTTCATTATATAGAAGCACTTTGTATTATGTAAAAAAAAAATCTTTTGTATGATGGAGAAAGTAAATACATTTGTAAATTCAGTGTTATTCCATATTCATGTAACGATTTTGGATCAAATAAAATTTGAGAATAATTACTAATAAATGAATAAAGGATTCCACTAATAAAAGCTCTGTTTATGATTTTATAGAGCTGATGCTTCACTCTTCACAACATCATCATACACAAAACAGAATCAAATGTACATGGTTTATAATATGGTTAAAGAAAACTGTTTAATGTAGAAACATGTCAGGGTGTTACTCCTTACACAAAATAAGAGGCTATGAAAAAGAGTGAGAGAGTGTGTTAGAAAAGCAGTAATGCACATTACTGTTTAGTTTATCCAGCACATGTTCCCAGTCTATTCGCTACAAACTGAACTCAAAGCAACCGCTTTACTCCCCAGAGTGAGTCTGACATGGGAGTGACCGGAGTGTGGCAAATGGATCAGACACAGCCGTGTTTGCGAGGTTTTTAACCCTACAGTCACTCCAACTTGCATGACTGTGACTGAATGTTTGGACTGCTGTCCACCGACCCCTGACCTCAACTCATATCAGTGCCGGATTCCCTTTGAATGCATTAACCAAATAATATATCTGGTGACCCTCCTCCACTCATTACTGATTTATTCAAGGTACGTGCAGATGTAGGGGTAAATAAATCGCTTCAGTGTCAATGTTTAAGCAGGTTTTGTAATTTAATCAAATTGTACAATGACATATATAATATAATATACATATATAAAATAATATACATATATAATATAATGACATATATAATAAATCATACAGTGTATACAGTATGTATTTTGTATATAATATTCAGAGGTTTAGAAGTTCTGGGTAAGTTATTTCGAAAACATTGTTGGAAAGAAAGGAATCTGTGCAAAAGTTTTAGGCAGGTGGGAAAGAAATGCTGTAAACAAAGAACTCTCTCAGAAATGGAAGAGTTCATCATTAATTTTCATCAATCAGCAAAATCCAGTGAATGAACAAAAGAGAAACCTAAATCAAATCAGTATTTGGTGTGACCACCCTTTGCCTTCAAAACAGCATCAATTCTTCTAGGTACACTCGCACACAGTTTTTGAAGGGTCACTGTGGGTGAAACGCAGAGATTGAATTTTGTTGTGTTGAGCTGTGCTGTGTTTCACAACGACAAGGGTAGTCACTTTCACTTTTCATATATATTTATTTGATATATATATATATATATATATATATATATATACACACTCACAACCTCTGAATACTATAAATAATTGTGCCACTTATCAGCTGCTTTGGGTTGAAGTTAGTTGTCGTCTTGTCTTCCTCCTCCAAAGCCTATGAATAAATCTTTTTAATGAAAAAAAACATTAGAAATATGGTTTCTGATAATTAAACTTAAAATGAAATAATTGTGCACTTACACAAATAATACGACAATCACAATTGTCTCGATGATCACAACCGCAACCATTATGTTGTCCCACTGCGTATGATCTGGACAGGGTTCTTGGGGCTGGGGTGTGGGTTCGGGGTCTATGGGAAATAATTAACAACGAAGAGCTGTTACCATCTTCTTACATGCAACCTGAAATTATGTTGAGCTCCTTATTCAAGCTCTTGATTGCATTAAGCACCAACCATCTCATCGTGTAAAAGACAGAGTTTTGCCGTAACCTCTTTAATTTATGAAGATTTTCACCGTCTCTCTAAAAAAACCTTCTTGTAAGTGAAAGTGAAAGTGACGGCATATCATTGTGAAACACAGCACAGCACACAGTGAGACGCGATGGAATTCTACCTCTGCATTTCACCCATACGCACCAGCAGGGGGCAGCTATTAAAGCACCCCTTGAGCAGTGATGGAGGCGGTTCCTTGCTCAAGGGGTATCTCAGGGCAACCTACTGGTCTGGGATTTGAACCCATGATCTTCTGATCCTGGGAAAGTAAAATATGTGTTGCAAATTTGGAATTTGGCACATGAATGTCATCTCAGGTTGAAACCTTCCATCATGGTGGAGATAAAGACGGGTTCAGTAATGAATTTTCTAACGGACTTTATCAGTGCTGCGCGGAGTCGGGTGTGTAGGGCAGTGTGTGTAGAAAGCAGCAGGAATACCTTGTTGTTGCTGCACTGTTGCATAGCTGGACCCTTGGCTGCTGCTGACCATGCATCTGTAGTTTTGGTGCAGAAAGTCTGATAGGTGAAGTCTGCTGCCATTTGCTGAGAAGGCGGTTTCATTGGTCACTTCATTTCCATCCACATACCATGTATACACAGGTTGGTCCCACATAGTTCCCACCGTCTCCATGTAACACTGCAGGAACAGGGATGTCTCTAGGTGTTTCTCTGTGTGAGTAAAAGACAACAGGAGTGTATGCAGATCGGATATTGTTCCATTCATTATCATGGACGATGGCTGTCTGATGCCTCTAGAATAAGAAGAGTTTTATGTAGGATTGATTGACTCAGCCTGACCTCCTGAAAAATTTCATTATTATTAGATTTTTTACAATAATTCTATTTAGAATATTTCAAAAATCAGACACACCGAGAAACACCTTGCTGACTGTGATCTATGTGCATTAACTAACGTATTAACTAACAATGAGTTCTTTAGACTGGCGTAAACATGGGTAATAAAGACCAAAAAAAGTTAAGGTTTATTAGCTCAAACTTATATTTTGCCCAAAAAATCAGAAAAACGACTATTGACTGTTCAACTTGCAACAAAACACAGTCATTTTCCATAAAACGAGGGTATTAATTATCTTGGAATAAATAAATGATTGTGTTTTTCTAATATTTATGCTATGGATGTGTCCGTTTCTACGCAATTATTAGACGCAAATCATAAATACTAAATCACAATGTATCTGAGTCCACTTTGAAAGCACTACAATCATATCCTTTTAGCTGCTCTCGCTCATTATTTGCACTTTTTTTTTAGCCTTTACTGTACTTTTAGCAAGCTGGTTTGTGTGATAGACTTCTAAACAGACTCACTTCATGGTCGCCACATGTCAGTTAATATTTGATGAAGGCTTGTTGTCAGTTTGCCTTATAGCTGCTTTTATTTGAATAAAACAAATGAAGTCCCGTGTCCAGATAAGGCACTCACCAATGATTCTCACTTCCACTGCTCCGGAATCTTGCTGTCCATTTTGGTTGGTGACAGTTACAATGTAGACTCCTTTATCACTGGATTCAACATCAGTCAGTTTCAGAACCTGCATGTCCATCTCCAAAGATATCCTTCTTTTAAATACCGTTCTGCCTGTGGCAAGCCTGGTCTCTGAAGTGTCCTTCTTAAGATCCCAGGTTACCAAGCCAATTGTTTCTCTTCCCTCTGTCTCAAATGAGGCTTGCAGTACCAGCGTCTTTCCCAGAGCCACATAGATGGGTTCCTTATATGGAAACCTTGCAGATATGCTCAAACAAATCGCCGGCACTAGAGAGAATGTGCACATAGAGTCTATTATTTCGGTTTCTTATATTTACTCTATGCACAAATAACAAATTACATTTTTTTATTGTATTCATTTTTAATCTGCATATTGATTTGGCAAAAGTTCTAGACACCGGACGAGTTTTCCGGACGTAACCCCATTTATCAGTTCTGGGACTGACATGAAGAAATAAACGAGCTTGTGCATCCCCAGTGGCTGGGGTATTCAATCCTGCTATGGTAATGGACAGGTTGATGGACGAGGTTAGACAGGAGTCTCCGTGGACGATGATGTTTGCTGATGATATTGTGATCTGTAGCGAGAGTAGGGAGCAGCTTGAGGAGACCCTGGAGAGATGGAGATCTGCTCTAGAGAGGAGAGGAATGAAAGTGAGTAGGGTGAGTAGGTCAAAGACAGAATACATGAGTGTGAACAAAAGGGAGGAAAGTGGAGTGGTGAGGATGCAGGGAGGAGAGGTGACAAAGGTGGAGGAGTTTCAATACTAGGGATCAGCAGTTGAGAGGAACTGTGAGTGTGCAAGAGAGGTGAAGAAGATTGGCAGGTTGGAATGGGTGGAGAAGAGTGACATGAGTGATTTGTGACAGATGGGAACTGACAAAAGTGAAAGGAAAGGTTTGGTAGTGTTGGATTCTCCGATTGAGAACCGAGGTTCAAAGAGTCAGTGATGAGACAAGGAGGTCTTGAAGCTATAGCAAAGTTTATTAACGAAGAGTAACGAAGTTCTTACAGGTTGTTCAAGGGCCCAGTGTCCTCTCTATTTGGCACAGTTCAGAGTGTGCCTTTTTATCTGTACTCCCGGGAGCTCCAAGGACTCTGCTGGAGCCACCTAATCTAAGACTATGACCTTGTTTGGGTGTTTTCGACTTGCTTAGAAAGAATTACTCAGAAGATGGTAGTGAGACCAGCTATGTTGGAAATGTCAAATGCTGAGATTTTCGTTGGGTGTTATGAGGATGGACAGGATTAGAAATGAGTATATGAGAGGCACAGCTCAGATTGGACATTTTGGAGACAAAGTTAGAGAAGCAAGGTTGCGTTGGTTTGGACATGTCCAGAGGAGAGACGAGGATTATATCGGGAGGAGGATGTTGAAGACGGAGCCACCAGGAAAGAGAAAAAGAAAACCAAAGAGGTGGTTTATGGATATAATGAGAGAGGACATGCAGGTGGTTGGTTTGATGCAGAGGACGGGATAAAAATGGAGACGGAGGATTTGCTGTGGCAACCCCTAAACAGGAGCAGCCGAAGAAAGAGAGGACTCATTTATTTTTTATCAATTTAAGGCATTTAGCTGATGCTCTTTTCCAGAGATAGTCTCCCTGGAGCAACTTGGGGTTCAGGGTTTTGCTCAGGAACCCAGTGATGGTGGTGCTGGAGGTGGGAAATGAACCTGCAAGCTCTTGGTTTGTAGACAAGTTTCCTACTACTAGACTGCCAGCACTCTTCCCGTCTATTTTGAACCCATTAGCTTGCTAACTACCTGGAAAGTCACTGGACAGCTCAACACAACTGGGGGAGAACACTCCCAAGTGTGCTTCCTCAGCTAAACACGTGAGCTCCCTCCCAAAGATTGAATCATTTGCATTACTAAAGCATTACTATTATATTTAAATCATATGACATTGGTCATACATGGTTTCAGAGTACTTTTAGCAGACGTTCTTATCCAGAGTGACTTCCACGTCCTAATTACAGGGACAGTCCCCCTGGAGCAATTCAGGGTTAAGGGTCTTGCTCAGGGACCCAGTGGTGATAGTACTGGAGGTGGGATTTGAACCTGGGACCTCTTGAGCCATAGGTCCCTACCACTAGACCACCACCCCCAATGTACCACAGTATATCCATCCATCCATTTCCTGCCGCTTGTCCCAAACGGGGTCGCGGGGGAGTGCTGATGTCCAACCCTGCGCACACAGAGCAAGGACGGGGGATGCACCCTGGACAGGTCGCCAGCCCATCGCAGGGAGTATATCCATCCATCCATTATCTGCCGCTTGTCCCAAACGGGGTCGCGGGGGAGTGCTGGCGTCCAACCCAGCGCACACAGGGCGAGGACGGGGGACGCACCCTGGACAGGTCGCCAGCCCATCGCAGGGAGTATAATAATATAATAATGTAATACTATTCAAATGTGACTTTTTAACAAGTAAAGGATGAATTTGCTGTAAATCTAGCTGTTTTAGGAAGTTTAAAAGTTGGTCAAGGCCTGCTCACTCACTGTTGCTTCTGAAATCAAGGCTATTAAGAAGGGTGTCGTTCCTCCCTTTGCTGAACAAGCCCTTTTGATGGTTTCAGAACACATTTACATTAGATTTCCTACTTTTAAGATAATAAAAATTGTTTAAATGCTTGATCAATAAGCCCTTTTTGCAAATTGGGTTCCAAAAAGTTAATTGGGGTCTTCAGTGTTAATCTCCGCAAATGTTTGCTTAATGAAGTGTCAAAATAATCACTTGAATATTAATATACTCAATCGTACTTTTGGACATCTTACTTCACTCCTTGCTCTTAGCCCTACCCCTCCATTTTGCGCAGTCACACCATGGGTGCCCCATTCCTTGCTGGGATAGAAGAGTGTGTTGAATTGTCCCAGTAGAATTAAAGGT
This sequence comes from Hepsetus odoe, assembly GCA_017165825.1. NCBI lineage: Eukaryota > Metazoa > Chordata > Actinopteri > Characiformes > Hepsetidae > Hepsetus > Hepsetus odoe. Next base: position 12,535,603 of record CM029389.1, read on the forward strand.
GGAAAACACCCTGGTCAGGTTCCCAGTTCCTCGGAGGGCAGAGAAACACACACACTCCTAGAGGGCAGATAAGACTCTCCAGTCCATCTGGCATTTTCGAATGTGGGAGGAAATGCAGATATGAGAAGAAGAGAGAAGACCCAGACTGAAAATTGAACCCGACAACCTCCTCAATATTTAAGAAGCTCTGGCACAAACCTGTTGAGTCTGTTTAAGTGAAATCCATTGAGGAATACAGGCGACATGGTTCTTGAGGGGTTTTCCCATTTTGTAGGGGAAGATAATGGAGTCTCAAGGAGAAGGGGAGGCTCAAAATCCGAGGGTGAGTGAGAGTTTTGTCATGTATCATATCATATCATATCAAATATGGTAAAAGTTATTTCTGTTTAACTGGAAACATATATAACAACAACGGACCAACAGCAACAGCAATCATAAAAACAATAATTCTCATCGGCTGATCTTCTTTGACATCCAAAAAAGTAAAAAATAAAAAATAGAATGAGAACAGGGACCATTTAAACACTGCAAACTTACTTTCGAGAGTTATCAAACAGAGACTCCACCGAATCCAGCAGCAGAACATGATGGAGAAAGAAAAAAAACCAAAATAAAACAAAAGACAACAGAAACCTGGAGGATGAGAAAGAGGAAAGACTCAGATTAACAAATAAAAATTCAAAAACTGCTACTGTTGGTGCACATTTACAGCCCAGACTGCACCGAGGCAAAGGCTCAGACTTTACGGGACAAACAGCCGACAGATCGAACTCCCTGAACTTAAAGAGCTGCTTTATAAAGTAAAACCGAAGAAAATGAGTTTTACAGACCTGTCTGAGCTCCGCTCTCCCTCCTCTATTCCCTGAGACACGCTCACACTCACGCACACACACACACACACACATGCATTCACAGGCACCAACCACACACACACACACACACACACACATGCATTCACAGGCACCAACCACACTCACGCACACACACACACACACACATGCATTCACAGGCACCAACCACACACACACACACACACACACACACACACACACGCGCGCGCAAAATTATCCACTTCAGACAGACGTAAAGAACAACGGATAAGGATGGAATGTTGTTATTCCAGCTAGTCCTCTTCTGTTGTGTAATGGGACAAAAAAGAAAATAAATAAATAAATAAAAATGACAGGAACAACACACACACACACACATTTGACATGCACTGGAAACTATCCAAGGTATCATAAAACAGAGACAGACAATTCATCATAGGGTTTTTTTTTTTCTAATTCTATATCATTAAAACCCAGACACACTGGAGTTGTTGAGAAGGGGTGGAGTTCTGTCCTCTTATCTCAGGAAACTGTCTGTATCACCACACTGAGCCTTTTATATTGAATTCCTTTACTGTAGAACCCTAGTGAATGAAAAAAAATATACAAGGTACAAAACTGAGCTCCAAGGATCCCGTTAAAAAAAGATTCATCTTTAAAGTCTTAATCTTAAAGTGCATTTACACTACTCTCCGAAATAAAGCGGTGCAGTTTCATTTCAGAATGCGCCTCATTATTTCCACTCAGGGTAAGCATCCTGTTCTAGCACAGTGGGGTCATTAAGCATTGTTATTGGAGGGGCTTCCCGTAGCCAACCTAAAAAGGCAGAGTCATTTGAATTCAGCCGCCTGGGCAAGCATGTTTCCTCTGTTGGCTCAGACTGTTGCCTGCTCAACTGCAAACTGCACTGGTTCTTGGGCTGGTAGTCAGACTGCAGAGTGACTAACTACAAATGTTAAATTCATTCAGTAATCAGCGACATCATTAAACTGCACAAGTGTGTTCTTGGTAGAGGGTGTATACTTTTACTTTCAATGAAAATGTATCCAGGAGTCAGGTACTACAATCTACGATTTCATACAGGAATCTGAAATCTGTTGACCTTCAAGGTTTCTCCTTTGCCTTAATTACATTTCTTTCAAATTCCTTAAACCTCCTTAAACCGCTGTTGGGAGGCGTCTTGAACGGAAAAACAAGGTCGGTGCACTCTCAGTTATGTGGAAGGGACTATTTTTGTCATTGCGATGTCACAGCACAGCAGACAGTGAACCACAATGAAATTGCGTTTAACCCATGCACACAAACACCGTGCAGCAGGGGGCAGCTATAAAAGCACCCAGTGACAGGAACAGTACCTTGCTAAAGGCTACTTCAGGGCAATCTACTGGTAAGGGGTTTGAACCCATAATCTTCCAATCCTGTGGCCGACTCACAACCACTAGGCCACCGCCGCATGCTGATCACATGCTAAAATATCTACAGCAGCTGCTGTGAGCTCAGGACCCTGTTTACTAGTGTGAGTAAACATCTTCAGCCCCAGCACCTTCTCTCTCAGGTTCTCACTTGTGTGAGTCCTTTCTTCACTTTTTTCTAAACAAAATTGACCTTATATATAATCTCTTCACTGGTGCCCCGCCACCATCTTCTAACTCTCACCTTGAAACTTCAGTACAACCCTTCACCAAGTTCTCTCTTACAAACCCGAACTCTGCTTCTGAATTCATTAGGAAAAGCAGTTCTTCCACCTCCATCCTGGGCCCAGCACCTGTCTCTCTCCTTCAATGCTGTTTGTCTGCCATCTCCCCTTGAGCAAGGTACCGTCCCCGTCACTGCTCCCCGGGCGCTTTCAATAGCTGCCCACTGCTGCACGATGTTTGAGTGCATGGGTTAAATGCAGAGGTCCAATTTCGTTGTGGTTCACGTGTGCTGTGCTGTGACCTCGCAATGACAAGGGTTGTTGCTTTCACTTTCACTTTCACTTACTCACAGTTCCTAAATTGAAGTTAGCCACCATGGGTCGTAGATCATTTAGTGTTGCTGTCCCTAAACTCTGGAACTCCCTCCCTCAAAACCTCCTAACGTCCTCTCTGTCCCTCTTCAAAACTCAGTTGAAAACATATCTGTTCAGTCTGTGCAGTATCACTTCTCCCCGTTCTTCATTTCCTAATTCTGCTGTTTGTCACTGTCGTTGTGTTTTGTTTGTTAAATGTTTTCATTTATATTGCTCGATCGTCTGCCCTGTAAAGTGACCTTGGGTTTGAGAAAGGTGCCATATATATAAAAATTATGACTATTATTATTATTACTTTGCTTAAGACAGAACTCCATGTGCTTTTCAGCTGATTCCCACATGTTGAACTAATTAAAACTATGGAAAAGAACATGGTGGCCGCGGTGGCCTAGCGGTTAGGGCGTTGACAGCATGATTGGAGGAGCGGCGTTCCACCCCTTCCCAATAAGTTGCCCTGAGGTACCCTTGAGCAAGGTGCCGTCCCCGCCCAGCTCCTCCCTGCGATGGGCTGGCGACCTGTCCAGGGTGCGTCCCCCGTCCTTCGCCCTGTGTGAGCTGGGATGGACTCCAGCGACCCCGCTTGGGACAAGCAGCAGAAAATGACTGCCTGACTGATGAAAAGAACATGGTTTCTAAGGCTTTATGTGTCTTTCATGTTAGTGGCACTTTTGCTGTAAACGAGTCATCAGTCAGCACTATTTAAAGATATAAAGATGCATCAGAAAGCCATAACATTAAAATCACCCGCCTTGTTTTGTGTAGGTCCCCCCAAAATAGGTATGACCCATTCAGGCCGGAACCTATAAAACCTCTGGTGGCGTGCTGGGAAAGACTTCAGCAGCAGAGCCTTTAAGGCCTAGAAGTGATGATGTGGGGCCTTCATGAATTAGACAAGTTTCTTCGGCACAGATTCTTGACTGGACTAAGATCTGGGAAATTTGGAGCAACACCATGAACCTTTTTCATGTTCCTGAACAGTGATTGCGATGTGGCAGGACATTGTCCTGCTGAAACAGCCATTAGGGAACACCATGAAGGCGTGAACTTCAGTAGCAGTGTTAATGTAGAGCAGCGGTGGCCTAGTGGTTACAGATGAGACCTTGGGATCAAAAGGTCATGGGTTTGAATCCCGGACTAGTAGGTTGCTCTGAGGTCCCCTAAAGCAAGGTACCATCCCTATGGCTGCTTCCTGGGTGCTGGATATACAGCTGATCCCTGTTGCATGGTTTGTATGGGTTTAATGATGAGGATCAGGTTCGCTGTGCTCACAATGACAAATAGTCATTTTTAATTTCAGTTCAGTTCCACATAAATGCAGATATGCCGCCCCTTTCACAGAAAGCTGACATGGGGCTCTTCTGGGGGTCGAGCAATTTCTCCACATGAGCATCAGTGAGCCTTCAGTGCTGCTCATTCTGTCTTGAAGTACTTTTGGTAGTTACTGACCACTGCACCTATGAGCCAAACATCCTTTTGTAGACTTTGGAATGCTTTCACCAGCTGTGAACCTTGAGGATATTTGTGATAAATAAACAGGCCTCCTGACTGGTTCACTGATGTGGAATGTATGGGGATTTTCAGGCATTTTTGAAGGTTGGCAAACTTTTGTCATACTTCATCTTCATTCCCCGGTATAATAAAAACAAAGACAGGGTTTGTTGCCCAAAAGAATATGACCTTGAGTTTATCTCAGAACAGAAAGTCAAGCACGGCCAGCCACTTAAGTGTCCTTATGATATTAATATAAAGAGGAACATGCTTGTCACTTTCACTTTCACATGCTTTATTTATGCATTGTTTAAAAATAGGGCGTCAAAATTCATGACGTGAGTTTGTTAAGAAACATTGTTGTCTGTGCAGACTGTTTGTCTTCAGCACAATGGCATGGTATGAAAGTATGTGTGGCTCTCTTAAGTTTAAAGAAAACCAGTGCCGGAGCATTCTTGTCGCTTCAAAAACCCAACAAAATAATAGAACAGTATAAAGTTATTTATGCAAAAATCAGCCTTGAAGAGCTTCTGTATTTGTGTTTCATTTTGTTGCTGCTACAATATTAGGAGCAGCAAAATCTACACTTTGGTCCATCCTGAGAAAGAAAGAAAGCACTGGTGAACTCAACAACGCAGAAAAGACCTGGATGTCTTCGGAAGACAACAGTGGTGGATGATCGCAGAATCATTTCCATGGTGAAGAGAAACCCCTTCACAACAGCCAACCAAGTGAACAACACTCTCCAGGAGGTAGATATCCATATCCAAGTCTACCCTTAAGAGAAGACTGCATGAAAGTAAATACAGAGGGAGCACTGCAAGGTGGAACTCACTCATAAGCCTCAAGAATAGAAAGGCTAGATTGGATTTTGCCAAAAAAACATCTAAAAAAGCCAGCACAATTCTGGAAACACATTCTTTGGACAGATGAAACCAAAAGCAACCTCCACCACTGCAGGCCAAAAACAAACAGCAGCTGAAAGCAGCTGCAGGAAAAGCCTGGCAGAGCGTTAACAATAGACAATAGAGCACCTCCTGCTCCAGTTAAACAGGGTGTCCCTCAGGGATCTGTTCTTGGTCCTTTATTGTTCATAATTTATATTCTTCCTCTTGGTCATATTATTAGAAACCATGGCCTCAGTTTTCATTGCTGTGCTGATGATACCCAAATCTACTTTACCACCTCCACTTGAGCCACCAGTTACGCCGCCTCACCCACTGTCAGGAACTTAGGTGTTATATTTGATCCCGCTCTATCATTTGACTCTCACATAAACACAGTTGTGACTAACGCATTCTTTCACTTCCGAAACGTCTCACGTCTCCACTCGTCACTTTCATTGAAGGACACAGAAACACTTGTTCATGCTTTCATAACGTCCCGTCTCAATTACTGTAACGCTCTACTCTTTGGTCTCTCAACTAGGACATTAGCCAGGCTCCAGTACGTACAGAACTCTGCAGCTCGTGGTCTCACATTCTCCAAAAAATCCAAACATATCATCCCCAATCTCCACAAACTTCACCGGCTGCACAGATCATATCGTATTCAGTACAAGCTCTTCTCATCACATTTAAAGCCCTTCATGGATCTGCTCCTCCATACCTCACTGAATTACTCCATTTATACACTCCTACCTGTTCACTGCGCTCCTCCGGTACCGGGTAACTCACTGTTCCTAAACTGAGGTTAGCCACCATGGGTGGTAGATCATTTAGTGTTGCTGCCACTAAACTCTGGAACTCCCTCCCTCAAAACCTCCTAACGTCCTCTCTGTCCCTCTTCAAAACATATCTGTTCAGTCTGTGCTGTTTCACTTCTCCCCTTTCTTCATTTCCTAATTCTGCTGTATATCACTGTCGTTGTGTTCTGTGTTAACTGTTTTAATTTCTATTGATTTTAATTTATATCTTCTGCTCTGTAAAGTGATCTTGGGTTTTAGAAAGGTGCCATATAAATAAAAATAATAATAATAATTATTATTATTAAAAAGGACTACCAGTGAAGGGTTTTCAACCAAGTGTTAGAAATGAACATTTTATTTTCAGTTATTTAATCTGTCCAATTACTTTTGAGCCCTTGAAATGAAGGGACTGTGTTAAAAAAATGCTTTAGTTCCTCACATTTCTATGCAATCTTTTTGTTTAAGCCACTGAATTCAAGCTTAAAGTCTGCACTTCAGCTGCATCTGAGTCGTTTCATTAAAAATTCATTGTGGTAATGTTACAGAACCAAAATTAGAAAAAAAGTTGTCTCTGTCCAAATATTTATGGACCTAACTGTATACAGTACTGTGCAAAAGTTCTAGGCAGGTTTGAAAAAATGCTGTAAACAAAGAATGCTTTGAGAAATATCAATAATGATTGTTTATTTTGATCAATTTACAAAATGCAAAGTGAGCGAACAAAAGAAAAATCTAAATCAGATCAATATCTGGTGTTTCTACCTTTTACCTTCAGACCAGCATCAGTTCTTCTGGCCCCCACAGAGCCCTGATCTCAACACCATCCAGTGTGTCTGGATCACATGAAGAGACAGAAGGATGTGAGGAAGCTACATCCACAGAAGATCTGTGGTTCGTTCTCCAAGATGTTTGGAACGACCGACCGGTCGAGTTCCTTCAAGAACTATGTGCAAGTGTACCTAGAAGAACTGATGCTGTTTTGAAGGCAAGGGGTGGTCACACCAAATATGGATTTGATTTAGATTCTCTTTTTTCCATTCAGTGCATTTTGTTGATTGATGAAAATAAATGATGAACGCTTTCATTTTTGAAAGCATTTTTTGTTTATAGCATTTTTTCACACCTGCCTAAAACTTTTGCACAGTACTGTATATATATATATATGACATCTCATCACGCTCTATTCTGTCCGTGCCTACAATTGGATGGGACGGGGGTGTGTCTTTTAAATTGTGTTATCTTTAATGAAATACTGGAAACATGTTTAACTGTGAAACAAAAGGAGCATCCATTGATGCTGTAACCTGATTACTAAAAAGCAGTTCAGCTACTAGCAGTACTGCTCTCTAGCAGACAGGCCCACATTTTATCCCAGAAGCCCTGAGCCCAGATCAATAACCTGATCTGCAGTGATTTGATCCACATATCAGAGAGAAATGGCTTCATTTTGCACTTCACAAAAAAGGAGTAAAAAGAAGAAAAACCAGTGGAAGGCAGATGTTGATTCGAAGTGTTTTTGAGATTTTGCTTTGCTGGGAAACTCTTTTGTTCAGCTGTTCTTTGCTTTGCACCATCTGTGTTAATCAAAGATGAGCCACCGTGGAGTCTTTAAACGTTTCACTGGCAGCAATTAACTGACTATATTTGTCATTTTTACGGCATTTTTCATAGACCTGTAATTTCCAGCGTCCTTTAAACGGCCAGTTATATTTTAAAAATAATAACAATTTGTGCAATATTGACCAAAAACCATCATTTGTCCCGAGATTTTCTGTATACTCGTGATGAAGAATTCATCTCTGTTCTGTTCATGCATACACAGGAATGGGATTGGGACATGTCCGCTCACCACACATGCGAGTTCTCCAGCTCTCCTGGGCCACCCGTGGTCTATAATTTTTTAGAATATTTATCAGACGAAAGAATAAAGAATGGACTGCTGAGAGTGATAACGGGTTAATTAAGAACTCATTTCTCTTGTGTTCTTTCATACAAAGGAGTTGGATTGGGACGTGCCCCTTCACCACACATAATGGATGTCCCTGAAGACCCCCAGGTGTCCAGAAACGGACCCCCAGTCGGGCACAGTTTGGCGGCCCGCCTGAAGAGATGAAGATTTGAGCTGAAAAACGTTATCCCAGTCAGAAGCCCGGTGGCAGGGAGAGGAGGAAGGAACGAAGCCCTCTAGAGAAGAGTTGCATGCAGTGCGCAGGTTTGCTGTTATTAAGAGAATTGGATTTAGTTATATGTTTATCTGTTTATTTATTTATTTACCGTGTGTGTTGCTGGCTTTGCACTGTGACTTGAAAAGAAGAGAAACCAGTGGAAGACTGATGTTGATCTGAAGCGTTTTTCAGATTTTGCTCTGATGGGAAACTCTTTTGTTCAGCTGTTCTTTGCATCATCTGTGTTAATGAAAGATGAGCCCCCTTTAAAGAGGCCTTTTTTACGAAATTCACATGTATAAGTAAAAAAAGGAATAATTTTAGAAATGCAAAATAATATTCAGACCACAGATTTTCTTGCCACTCTTTCTTAACTGGAATGAATTTAGTGTTTATTCTTGTTTTTCATAGAGAAGGATAGCATTAGTTGCTTCAAACCCCCAGATGATGAACTGGCCCACATCTGCTGGTTCACCGACTCTTCAAACACACTTACTAAATGTGGCAAAATATAAAATCCATTACATCCTTTATTTAAAATCCTTTTAAGGACAAGGTCCTCCTTGTTCTGTTCTTGCATATAAAAAAATAATCTCACTTCAGACCCACCAGCCTTAGGACTTACATCAGTTTTCATATCCACATCCCACCTTTTCTTCAAAAACACTCGCTAAAACCGGCAAAAATGCAATTAACAGTAATTAAGCATGTTTGTTGACATTCATACTTAATGATATAATGGTTTAAACAATATTATTTAAAAGAATATACTGTCCAAGGATTTTTTTAACATTCTTTCTTTGTCAAAATTAAAACTGGGATTCGGTGACAATTGAGATCACACGAACCAAAACCATATAAAATAAACTCCACTAAAAAGATGATTAAAAATACACTAAAATTGCTCATTGCTGTTTTACATATCTATCTATCTATCTATCTATCTATCTATCTATCTATATATATATATATATATATATATCTGCGATGGGCTGGTGACCTGTCCCTGTGCCGTCCTCGCCCTGTGTGCGCTGGGTTGGACACCAGCACTCCCCCACGACCCCGTTTGGGACAAGCGGCAGATAATGGATGGATGGATATATATATATATATATATATATATATATATATATATATATATATATATATTAGATAGATAGATAGATAGATGTTTGATTTTTTTTAAATTGAAAATTGATGTTTAAATGGCCTTGCTTCTGATTGGCCCCCGTTGCCAATATATATGTAAGTACAGGCTTATTATATATAAATATTATATATATATATATATAATATATATATATATATATATATAAATATAATAAGCCTGTACTTACATCTGCAAGGAACGGCTCATTTGTGACGTCACAAACGCTTATTAGTACACCAGTCAGCTATTGCTGACCGCGTTTTAATTGAGGCAACGGGGGCCAATCAGAAGCGAGGCCGTTTAAACATCAATTAAGGGGACAGTAATTGTAATTAGGGAGGGGGATGAAGGATATGGGCCCTTTAATGTCAGTTCTGGTGAATTTAAGGTGGCCCCTGGGCAACACTGTAGCAGCTGATTTAGCCTGAAGTGTGTGAAACTGCACACACTGATTTGTCTCGCAGGTAACCTGCGGAACAGGTGCGCCTGGAAATGCGAGCGAGTCGGTCCGGGGGAAAAACACTCAAACACGAGTTTGTCGTCCTGATAACACCGCGACATGACTGCTGAGAGTGATAGTGGGTTATGTTTTAACATTTTGGACTGACTTTCACCTGTAAAACAAGGATTTTGAGGCGAAACTTGAAGAAACAGTGAATGTTTACAGGCTAACGGCTAATCTGACTCTCTTTTCCCTTTTCTCTCCGTCAGCTCGTCCAGAACTGAGATGAACACACACTTACATCCATGCCTGGTCTTAACTTTGGCAGGTACGAATCTGCTTTTCCACTTTTACTCTCAAATGAGCTCAGTTTTGGTCAATTTTGTGGGTTATTTTCAGGTTAGCTTCCTGTTCGCCACAACTCTCCGTTCCACCTTAAAAGCTGCAGCGGTTTGGCTCAGAGTGGCCCGAGGCGCCAGCGTGTGACTGCTGGAGAATTTAAGGTGGAACGGAAGGTTGCAGAAACATCGCGTTTTTTATAAAACCGACCGAAACCTCATCAAAAAACATCATCTTTGCAATGAAGGGATTTAAAAAGCATTCACTGAAGCTCATCTTAGTCGTTTTCATGTTTTTAAATGGTTTTAAACAGATAAACTACATTCTTCACATTGAACGGCTATTAAAGGGCCTATAACCAGACTTTCTTCCTCTTTTTTAAAATATATTTTTATCCTTAAGTCACAGTTTTTATAACACTTATTAATATTATTAGCATGTTTTTGTTTGCAGACTGCAACCAGGCTTGAAGTTAACTGGTGATTGGACACAAATGCATTGATGTTTGTGACATCACAAAAACAGTCACTTTAAAACGGGATGTTTTTCCATATTTATGGTTTGTGTAGACCAGGGAGTCAACTATATTGTGTTAACATATGTCACTAATATTTTTATTAAGGACAAAAGAGCACCGTTTGGTTTTCTGCGATATGGGCCCTTTAAAATTCTCTGTCAGATGCTGTTCTTTAACTCCAAGCGCCGCCTGTTTGATCATCGTCTAAGATTTGTATCTTACGTTGTTCATTTTTGCTAGACGGAAGCTACGTCTCATCGAGATAAAGGGGAGCTTGGCTGATTTACCCTCAGTTATCATTCTGAACCATCATTTTGTGGCATCTCGTTTCTCCCTGGGCCATAAAACATAAAAATCCTTAATTTCTCCGAGCGGCTCGTATAGTTGAGGAGGTACGCTGGAGATCAGAATTAGAGAAATATTTCTGAAAACTTGATTTTTTCAGAAATAATGTCATTTTCATTGCTCAACATTTGAAGGAGCAACTGCTGTGGCTATATCGTGCTACTAGATCAGTGTGATCCAAAATAGCCTTTATAGACATTATACAAAAAAACAGTGATCAAAATTTGAGAACAGCAGTGACTGTAGCATGGAGGAAGATCACGGCTGAACTTTCTGAAGGTTACAGTCAAAAAGGAATAGGAAGTGTACAGGCTGTCGCTCTGAATGACCTCGGCACATCTCTCGCTGGTCGCTCCGGTGTGGTTCCGGTCCACTCTTCTTGCAGTCTCCTCCACAGTGACTGTAGTGGCTTTCTTAGCCATAACTTTGCTGCCAGGGAAAGTTTTCTACTGGGTTTAGATCAGAACTATGAGCTGGCCATTTCATAATTTCAGTGTTTTCAGTTTCAAGGAACTGCTTTACCTGTTTTGCTGTGTGACAGGGGACGTCAACCTGCATGCTGTCTGATTGAAAGTGAAAGTGACAACCCTTGCCATTGCGAGGTCACAGCACAGCAGACAGTGAACCACAACGAAATTGGACCTCTGCATTTAACCCATGCACACTCAAACACCGTGCAGCAGTGGGCAGCTATTGAAAGCGCCCGGGGAGCAGTGATGGGGACGGCACCTTGCTCAAGGGTACCTCAGGGCAACCTATTGGGAAGGGGTTCGAACCCCCGATCCTCCGATCGGCCCTAACCACTAGGCCACCGCTGCCCGGTGGTGGGTGAAGGATTGGGTGATGAACGCAGGGAAGGAACCACATGTTCTGATAAACCAGAACCAGAAGGTTCTGATAAAAATTTGCATTCACTCTGCCTCTAAAAGAGGCTCAGCTCCTGTTGCAGAAAACATCTCCCAAACCACGACACTTCCTCCTCCACCTCTCACTGTCTTCTTAACACCGCGGGGGTTCAGTCTTTCCCCAGTCTGAGGACAAACAAAACGTTTCCCATCAGACCCAAATAAAGTAAACTTGCTTTCATCACTTGGGTGAACTTTGGACCGGTTCTCCTCTGTCCACACAACGTGCTGGTCTAGCCTTCTGATTCTTCCTGCTTATTGGAGGTTTGGTCACTGCAGAGTAGGCTGTCAGTCCAAATGCTCCTAAACATCGAGACACTGTATAACGAGATCTTTACCGCGTTCAGCGCCGGATGTACACTAGCTTGACATATAATGGAAAGTGAAAGTGACTATTCTTGTCATTGTGAAACACGGCACAGCACACAGTGAAACACAACGGAATTACACCCGCATTTAACCCATACACACAAACATATGCAGCAGGGGGCACTGCCCAGGGAGCAGTGATGGGGACGGTACCTTGCTCAAGGGCAACCTACTGGTAAGGGATTCAAACCAACGATCTTCCGATCCTGGGTCCAACTCCCAAACCACTAGGCCACCTACATCGTTCCTTCGTTTGCTAATGCATCGGCGCCAGTTTCAGAAGCCTGTATCTTTCCAGCCGTAGAACCTGAAAATGGGTGGAAGTCTTTGGCCTGGTTCCAAATCGGTATTTATTTAAAATGTGAACCTAACCTGAGATAAATCAACTCAAAACATGTCCCTGTTCAGTTTTTACCATCATTACAGCAACTAGTTCTCTATTTTTTTCTCATTTTTTCTTACTTTTTGCATTTCTGACTCCATACCCTACAATCCGTATCTCCAGGGGTGGTTAAAATACCAAACTCGTATCATTTGAAAGTTCTAGCTTCTTATTACAACATATAAAAATTGTGTTTTCTTTTGTGCTTGGAGTTTTTTGTGAGCTTTAAATCATCAAAATGGTTCAGTTCTGAGAGGATGGAGCTGGGGACCATTTGTTGAGGCAGAATGAACCGCCATTCATATCTGTATTATTATTTTCTACAGAATCTTGGTTAATTTTTTTAATAGCATGAACGGAGGTTGGGGCAGCGGTGGCCTAGTGGTTTGGGCGTTGGCCGAATGATCGGAGGTTCGGGGGTTCGAACCCCTTCCCAATAGGTCGCCCTGAAGTACCCTTGAGCAAGGTGCCGTCCCCATCTCGCTCCTCCCTGCGATGGGCTGGCGACCGGGTGTGTCCCCTGTGTGAGCTGGGATGGACTCCAGCGACCCCGCTTGGGACAAGCGGCAGAAAATGAATGAATGAACGGAGGTCAAAGATGTATGTCCTTATTAATTTTATCCAAATGTCCTCCCTTCTTTTCAGTGCTGCCCTGGGCGACAGTGTCCCAGGTCCCGGTGCCCATCCAGTTTCAGATCTCTCCTGTGAAGGTGGCCACAGGAAGCAATGCCGTCTTCACGCTGCAGACCATTCCCAACACGTTTTCTATCACGTGGGTCGCTCCCGGAGGGGGAACCCTGGGTCAGTGGGTCGGAGGCCAGGCTGTGCTCAACTCAGTGCCTCAGTACCAGGGCAGGGTCACCATCACTGCCACTCAGCTCACCATCAGCTCCTGTCAGCTCAGCGATGCTGGAAACTACACAGTCACTGTGGTGCCAACTGGTACCAGCGGATTCTCCAGCAGCTCTCTCTCGGCAGTCTTGAGAGTGTTTGGTAAGCTGCGCACCCATCAACGTTTTTTAACACTTACCGTGTCACATGATGCTTTTCTGAGCCTTTCCCAAATATCATGATCAGTACGCTTCAGCGCCAACCAACTGCATTTTAATTGCAGTGATCTTCTTATATTATTTAAACTCTAAGTCACAACTTGAATTGTGATTAAATCTGTAGTAAAAAAGTGAAAGTGACTACCCTGGTTATTGTGAAACGCAGCACAGCTCAACACAACGAAATTCAACCCCTGCGTTTCACCCATACACACACCATGCAGCCGGGGGCAGCTATTGAAAGCGCTCGGGGAACAGTAACAGGGACGGTACCTTGCCCAAGGGTACCTCAGGGCAATCTACTGATCGAGTCCACGATCTTCTGATCCAGGGCAGCTCCCTACAGTTCCTCACAGTTTAGAAAATCACACTTAAAATGCAATAATCAGAACAAAATTATAAAATGATTCAGACCTAGAATAGAAGGTGAAGGGTTATTAAAAACATATCGGTACTCAGTATTTAATATTTTAGCAGTTTCAACTTATCAAGGAAAAAAAAAGAAGAGTAACACCAAGTATTATGAACATTTACTGAAGAATTCCGTATGTTCTGGGAACGTCGTCTTCAGTGAACTATGCAGTTCAGCAGGTAATCGCGTTCCATGTGTAGGTCAAGTTTGTAGCTTTTATCTGGAAAGAAAGACACACCTGTTTTAAATATTTAGGCCTTTGTACTCAGTCTGGGTAAATAAAGCAGCGGCTCGCTGATGGGATACGATAAACAGTCGCAGGCACGCCTGGGACTTTCTGTGCGTCTGCAAAGAATTAACTTTAACCCCTGGATCAGAAGGGCGTGCGTTCCAATCCCAGACTAGTAGGTTGCCCTGAGGTACCGTCCCCATCACTGCTCCCCGTGCGCTTTCAATAGCTGCCCCCTGCAGCACGCGCACGTATGGGTTAAACACAGAGGCAGCATTTCGTTGGGGTTCACTGTGTGTTGTGCTGTGTACTCGCAATGACAAGTTACCACTTTCGCTTTCACTTATAAAAGCTTAATATTATAAAGTTCACAATTTTAACTTGGACTTTGCAATGTGATCTTAACATTTTTTATACCTAGACACATTTTTTTTTCCCTTTTTTTCACATTATTGGAAAATACTAGCAACATTTTACATGGAAAACTTTGTTTCGATGCATTTAGACGAAGAAGAAAGAACCTTAAAAATATAATTACAGTGTTTTCATCAACATTTTACGCTCTCAGCCCAGTAGAACCGGATAAATTCTGCTCTAAATGAGTATTCTGACTTCTGTTGATATCACGATACACTCAGAAAAGAATATTGTGATTATAGTTTACCACGATAATGAGCGATATCTTAAAACGATATCTTAAACTAGATATCTTAAACTATAGCCCAATAATAGTCCAGTTATTTTGCCAAATATAATGTAAAAGACACTGATTCGCAAAGGGTACCTCTTACATTTTAGGGCAGTCACTCACTCATTTTCTGGGCCGCTTGTCCTAATTAGGGTCGCGGGGGGGGGTGTGCTGGAGTCCATCCCAGGGCAAAGGACGGGGACGCACCCCGGACAGGTCGCCAGCCCATCGCAGGGAGGACGGCACCTTGCTCAAGGGTACCTCAGGGCAACCCACCGGCAAGGGGTTTGAACCCACAACCTTCCGAGCCGGGGCAACACCCTAACCAGCAGGCCACCGCTGCCCTCGGCAGAAGACGAGCATCTTGAAACATTGAATTAAAGCTTTAAGAAAGGTGAAAGGTAACTGTGCAATACGAAGCAAAAGAACGACAAAAAGACATTTCCTTAGTGCGCAGGCGTACTTGTTTCACTATCAGTTTTCTTGACGCAGAAGAGGCCCTTATGGGGTTTTTTTCTTTGGGGAAAGACCCTTTTATGCTCCTGCACTTCTCCACCCCACAAAACATCAGTTGAGATGCGTTTGATCTGGAAGAACCTGACTGGCTCACGAAGAGCCCTGACCTCCTGCCCACTGAACACTTTTGGGATGAACTACCCAAAAGAATTCCATACATCTAGAAAGAGCTGTTCTGGACATTCCTGAGTATGCTTGCATCATGTTTTATTTACTCAGCCAGACTGAGCCTAAATCTCGATTTTTCTGTGTGATGACCCTCAGTGGCCGTGAGCCCGGTGAATCTCTTGGTGCCCTCTGTGACCATAGAGGGTGGAAACGTGACTCTTACCTGCAGCTGGTCCAGTGGCACTGACACCACTGTGGCCTGGGGGAAAGGCGGTTCTAGCCTCGCCTCCAACTCCCACATCACCATCAACGGTGGATCTCTGATCATCAACCCCGTCAGCAGGAGCGATGCTGGGCAATACAGCTGCACTGTGAGCAACCCAATCAGTGCTCAGACAGCCACGGCATCCCTCACCGTGTACTGTGAGTACATCATCAGCAGTGTGCAGGCCCTGCAGCTTTCACTCATTACAGAACCACAAGACCGCCTTCGTAAAAGGTTTAAATCGAGTTTATGAATAAACTCCTTATAACTCTGTAATAAGCAAATATTAAGTAAGCGCTTAATGAATCTTCATATGTGATGAAGCTGTTGGTGTAGACAAACGGAAGATCAGAGGCTCACAGGCTCGCCACATTTTATAATCATTTACTGAGTTTTGATCATTTGTCTGGTGTTTATGAACAGTTTCATGAATTTGAATATAAAAATGTTAAAGGCTTTATAAAGCTTTGAGTTGCTGTATTGTAAAGTGGCACTGCAATTACTAAAATATGCATCAGATCTTTGGTTTGGGAAAATGATCTACTTGCAGGTTTTATACTTTTGATATAAATGGGACTATTTTCTATTAATTAAAGACAAAAAAAGACAAGCGCATTAACTGTTATTGGACTATATTTAACGTTACATGCGTTTGCAAACGATAAAATTTTATGGTATCCCCACCAGATGGTCCGGACACTCCTCAGGTGAATAAAAGCTCTTCGCAGTGTGTTGGTGGGGGAGACGCCACGGTGGGTGAGACGGTCCAGCTCACCTGCACGTCTGTGTCTCTGCCACCTGCTGTTTTGTCGTGGGAATATAATGGTAACGTGCTGACAGGGAGTCAGACAAACAGCGGCACGTTAAATCTGCAGATCTTCACCACCAATCAGAGCGGAAAGTACACCTGTAAAGCACAAAACAGCATCACGTTGGGCACTTCGCAGCAGCAGATCAGCCTCAGCATTGTGGGTCAGTTTGTTATCCAGCAACTACTTATACTAGTATTATACTGAATTAAAAGTTAGCATTTATTCTAATACAAATACAGAAAATGACTCTAATAAGATTCATTAATGAAGTTAAAGTTTTTTTAAATACTGTTCATATAGACCGTAATTATTCTTTCATAGAGGCCAAAAGACTTTCGAACAGAACGGTATTTCTGGTTGTTTTAAGGAACACACATTCGGAATAAAACAGTCTTTCACTTGTTCAGTAAAGCTTAAGCCTGACAGTAAAATGTGCTAATATAGGTTTTCTGATATAAATCTATAATAAAAATAATTTCTTGGGTTTTTGGAAGACAAAAATTAGAAGTTGATTATAATTAGTGAATTTTCATTATCTAGAACCTCAAGAAATCACAGATATAAGAAATAGAAAGGGTGGTTAATACATGTATGAAGTCTTAACAAACTATTACTGTGCATTAATGATTAAAGTTGAAAAGTCAGATGAATATTGGATTGTTGTTGAAGGTTGATATTTGTGTTGGATAGTCTAGAGCAAGACCTTAATAAACTTCCAGCGTTTTTTACACCATTGGCTTCTCTACATTATTTGTCCACCTGAGAGCCACTGCTTGTTATTGTCAACCTTTATTAAAGTGCCTTTCCTTCTCCGAACACCTACATCACTCATGTGCCTTTGTCCCCACAGAAATATGTCTCAGCGGGGGAGCAGTTGCTGGAATTGTCGTCGCTTGCTTTGTTGTCTTGGTCCTAATTATCGTTGCCATTGTTCTGCTGTTACGCCAACGAAATGGTAGACCTTATCTTTCCTACAGTTTATACATTGTTTTGGGAAAAGATTTTATATTTAGTAAATCCATCTGTTGTAGTTGATCAGAGACTAAGAAATCTCGCTGGACCTCAGAAGCCAAACCCGAACAATGAGGTAAGAGAAGCAAGCGCACGTGTTTGCCACCATAATTCCACTTAAGCAATAAGTCATCTGTGTGTTTTTAACTTCTCTTTCTCAGGTTCCTCCAGCTCCTCAGAATGGCCATGTCACTACGGGGGGTTTTAACAATGGTGTTCAACGTAATCCATCACTGCACAACATCAACAGACTCAATCTCAATCAAGATACAGTGTGGCACACTGGCCAAGAGAACAACGAAACTCTGACACAAAACAGACTCAACAACACTAATCTTAATGCTGGCACATTCCCAAACAATAGCAACCGCAACTCCAATGCCCACCCGCACAATGAGCACCCAAACAGCGATTCATATCCACACAATGGCCTGCAAAACTTCAGATCGTTCCCACAACCGGCTCCGCAGAACCCAAATATTCTCATACAGACAGGCCACGGTGAGCCAGGGTCTCAAACTGTCCTCATAAACCTTAGTCCACATATGGATCCACGGAATGCCACCTCACATCCCCACACAGTGCAGGTCAGTCTTCAGCCTCAAGGGCAGCCAAACCAGAATGTCACTTCTCATAATGGTCAACAGAACAATACTTCACCACAGCAGCTTGTTAGCCAGCAAAACCAACCTCAGACTGGTGAGCCGAACTCCGATGCTCAGGCTCGGTCGGGAAACACACAGAGTGCTTTGAATAGCACTTTAGGAAATCAAGACCAGGATCCCTTGGGTCTCATTCCGACTGGCTACTCGCAACCCACCGAGCAAACCTATACAAGCCGTCGCACTAGAACTACAAATCGTTCCTCAGAGCCCCCTCAAAGAAACTCAAATGATACTCGTTCCAGATCCTCCGACACGTCAAATACCGGCACACATCCCCGTCAGAACCCTTGGGACCTCCTTCGGGGGACGCCGGCCTACCCCAATCCGGAAGTGGACAGTTCAGACAGTTCTGATTACCCAACATCACAGCCACAGAGGGGGCGGTCATCTCAGGTTCCAAGACAAAGCTCACCTGTAGTCGGAAGGCGAAACGTCCAGAGAGAGGCGCCGAGTTCTTCTCGATCGGACCTGAATTTGCAGAGGCAGGACTTGCAGCGCAGGGGTGAAGGACATCAGAATCAGTCCGCTTTGCCCCTCATCCAAACACATGGCGCACATAATGCAGGGGTGTCCCCGAGACCAAACGTGCCCCAAAATCAGGCAACTCAAGGACAGACTGCTATGCAACACACATCTCCGGGTGCTCTCATTCAGACACGTGTCCCACAAAACGCAGGGGTGTCCCAGAGACCAAGCGTGCCACAAAATCAAGCAACTCAACGACAGCCTGCTCAGCAGCCACAGGCAATGAACCAGACCAGTGTCATCCCTCCAAACTCTGTCCCACTTACCCAAGCTGCACTGCAGTTCCAAACCAGTAACACTACCAACCCATTCGCCAACCAGCCCAAGCAGACACCAGCCACTCTTCAGCACTCCGGGCCTCAAACAAGGCCCAGCCAAACAAGTCCGCCCAAAACGAAACCTTCAGCACAACCGAAAGTGATGCCACCAACTCCACCTCCTGTTTTGCAGCCTGCAGAATTTCAAATGCTTCCACGGGAATCTCTGCAGCAACGGCGGGCGGTGCAGCCCGTTCAAGGGGCGAGGAGGCCACATGGTGCAAGACCTCACGGACCCATCAGAGTCATGCATGTCAGTCCACAGAGGCACCAACCCATGCATGCCATCCTACCCAGACACGGCCCAGTGCCAGCCCATAGACACGGCCCAGTGCCTGCCCATGGACACGGCCCAGTGCCTGCCCATGGACCCTCCCCAAATCAGGTGAGCTTTGGCATCGATTGAGCTGGAGCTTTAAGGCAGAAATAGCTGCTGAATCAATTATCTTGTCATTTTCTTTCTCTTCTTGTACCTATTAATTGGGTCTGAGCGTCAGCATGTCATGTACTGATGAGCTCATTCTGGTTGCACTTGCTTATCAGGTGGATTTGTATTCACAATGTGCATTCTTGAATTTATTATTTATTTTTCCCTACATTTAGATGACACTATGAGTAATGCTTTTTTCTGCGTGCAGTATTATCATGGGACCACTTCTGTTTTTTTGGCTTGTTGTTTTTTTTTTTTTTTCCTAGAAGGGCTTTGCCTGGAATGCCTGGAATATTTTTTAACGGATCATTAAAACAGCTGATGACCTGTTCGCACAGGATAAGAAATCTTGGCATAAATGAAAGGGAATGGGAGAGGATACCTAAATCTACTTGTCAATAGTTTGGGAATTTATAGTCAAAAGTTAACAATTCAGTCATTTTTTGAAGTGTATTGTCTTCATTTGAGATACAGAAAGTGTCTCATCCATACATAACATCCATAGTAGAAAGAAAATTGACAACTGCACCATGTGTATCTCATTCATTCTGGGCCCTTAGATTATCTTAGTATGATGTTTTGTCCATATCGTGGAGGAAAGTTTTAATGATAGGTTAATTCACATGGGATGAATCTAAAGTGGGCTTATTCCATATAAACCATATTTAAAATCTAATCACTCAAGCCACTTCAGGAGGTTCCCGATGTGCTATTCTAGTGTGAAGACGTCTGTCTCCCCAGCATGTGAAACATCCAGATCTCCTCCTAGTTTTAACAGTGCCCCCTGCTGTTGTTAACGGAAGAGCCCCCTTCACTCTGCTGCTAACCAGTTTTTGAGTTTCTCCTCTGAGCTCAAATTTGAAACCAGTATCCGCTATGGGTGAGTTCAAACATAGCACCAGTTGGCTTGAGCATCACCTCGCTATCGTGGTTCAGTGGTTTCCCGTGGTTCATGGTAACCATGAGGAGGATTATTCTCAACAGCATCTTTTTGTAAATGTGAATGAAACTGTGCTTGCCATAGGTTGTTGGATGAGCTAATTTGCATCTTTGCTCACCATATAGTGATCAGATTTCTGTCTAACTGAGCGGCGGTGGGGCTGCACGGTGGTGCCGTGGGTGGCACTGTCTCCTCTCAGTACGTGAGAGGAGTACGTGCGGCGACCGTGCTTCCCACTGTGCCACCCTGCCTCCCTTCGCATTCTCGTTAATTTGTGAAATTTCATCCAGCAGACAAAATTGGGTGGCGGTGGAGCAACTGTATATGTCCGTTTGCATGGGCTGTATAGGACCTGCCATGTGATTCTTGCAGTCAAAGTCAAAGGGAATAGAATCTTTCCTGGTTCTTGAAAGACGTGGCGGATTCAGAAGGAAGTGAAATCACTGAGAAGTGCAGGGCAAAAGTGCTTTGACCCTGTCCAAGGAATCGGTCTGAATGAAGCTGTTGAGTGTCAGATCATGTTGGAGACGACTCTCTCTCTAACTCTCTCTCTTTCTCTTAAGGTCCACAGAAGCAGAACCAGAATCTGAGACAATCCCAGGGCATCTAACAGAGGAAGGCATCATCTGGAGAAATACAATTAAAGAGGAAAAAGGTAAATAATGGACATTGCGTCAAGCTTCAGTCCCTCTTTTCTGCTCATTGTACTTCAAATCTCTTGTTTTCACCGGCAATTTAACGGATACAGTGAAAGGGTTAATTGTTTGGGACAGACGCGAATACAAACGCACTGTTAAAGATCTTCAATAGGCGGCAGCATCATTTTTAGCCATCTGCACAATGACTATCCACACAAACAAAGCTACTTTGGGATCATTTCTGCACTCATTATGCCCAAACATTATTCACAATGCTGAGCGAAGCCTCGCTCTTCGGAGTTTGGAAAAACCTGGCCCGGATCCAAGTGGAAAATGAGGCCAAGCCACCAGAACGTGCTAAATGACAAACAGTGGACTTTCCCATACCGTGCTTTCTCACGCAGCTGTTAATTCGGCGTTCGCTTCACAGATGCTTCTTATGGCGCTGCTCAATTAGCGCGATGCGCCACGGCGCCCATGTGGACAAAATGCTCAGCTAACTATGAAGGAGAGCCGCCAAGCAGACGCACTCTTATTAATTATGCACATTTATTTAATGCTAATGACTTGGAAAATACTAATGACTTGAAGTGGTGGAGGTTGTCAAGAAGGGCTCACGCAAATTGGTTTTTGAAAATAAGCACGACGAAGTAATAATTTGTTTCGGCTGACTTTGTTTCGCGTTGGAGTAGCTGATTAATTGCAAATGCAGGCGTTTCCCTTTTTCTTTTTTTTTTTTATTCGTTTAAATTTGCTTTGTGGTGTTGTTACCTTCTGTTAAATGTTACTCCACAAAGACTCGAACCTCTGGTCTCAATGTGGAACAGAAACAAAAGCTTCAGAAAACGAAGCCGCCTCACGCATGTTGATTTTGCCCTTCAGGTTCATTTAAGATATTTGTTTTTTTTTATACCAAAACCGATTTTCGTCATCTTTTTTAACCTTTAGAGCGGTGTTTCCCAATGTTTTAAGGTCACACACCACATTTGACATCATGACCAAGTTGACACCACTCTAAAAAAAAAAAAAAAAGACCAGCACTGAGCTTTTTCGTGCGTAATCTCTTCCTCAGATTTGTTCAGCACGAAGGGTTTTCACATCTTTTTTGCCTTTTGTTGTATCTTGCATGAGAATTTGGGGACTATGAGAATATGGGACTTAAGTGCTGTACGTTGGACTCAATACAGGACTTCTTCACGACCCTGGTTTTGATAAGCAGCTCAAAAAGGGTGGATGGAGTAATCAGCTCCACAATTCATCTTCTTCTGCTTCTTCTTTCAGCTCTACTCATTCCTAATCCAGTCCAACCCCTCACTCCCAACGCAAATCTCAGCATCTCCAGCTTTTCGTCATCGCCCCCCGTCTCCAAGCTGTATAACATTGCTGGTCACACTGCCATCATCTTCCCTTTCACTCTTGCTGGCACACTTCATGTTACTCTTTTTGTTGATCCCAAGTATTTAATCTCCTCCACCTTAACCATCTCTACTTCATCTGCATCCTAACCACTCCACTGTCCTCCCTCTCACACTTTTTTCCTTCCTCTCCTCTCTTGAGCATAAATCAGCGCCACGATTAATAGAGACCTTTCATTTAAAGCGATATAAGAACGAAACCGGGTTTAAAGTCCATGCCTGGGGTTGGTTGAGTTCATGATGCTGTTTGGGCTCTGGGTTCTGGTCAAAGTCCAGGTTAGTGTGTGGCTGAATCTGCTTGTAATCAAATTCCCCTTCTGAGCGTATTCAGTAGCAAGCCACTGAAAGAGGCATCGAATCATTTTCTAAAAATGAATAAAGTTCTTTTTTTTTCAAACAATTCAGTTTTATAAAGAGGAAAACAAACAACAGCAGCTTTAGTTGCCTGTAGGCTCAGTTAATTTATACACAGCAGGCAGAGCACAAAGAAGAGCAAGTAAACCCATTATGGACCTCAGAGCCGTGGTGGGTACGGCTGGTGCATGCCTAATAACGATTAATCAGTTAATACAAATGCCGAGACTCCCGCAACTTCCCGAAGT
This sequence comes from Hepsetus odoe, assembly GCA_017165825.1. Lineage (NCBI taxonomy): Eukaryota > Metazoa > Chordata > Actinopteri > Characiformes > Hepsetidae > Hepsetus > Hepsetus odoe. The sequence goes on from CM029389.1 coordinate 12,558,855, forward strand.
GCAGTCAGACGCACGGCAGACGTCTGTTTGTATTTCAGCTCGCTTTTCGTTATGCATCTTTTTGCAGTGTTTTTTAGGAACCCCGGTGGATTGACAGCTCATTAGCCTTGTTTTCTGTAGACAGACTGACTTGCTTGGTAATGAGGACAAGGTGGACAATCAGAAATAAGAATGAATAAGGGACAGTGCCAAGACTGTGAATAAAGCTTGGGATCCACCAGATCCATTAGCCAAACGGTCCATCCATCAGATGGGTGCTCACAGGGATGCTGTGATTATATTCGATTCGATTTTCTTTATTGTCCTTGAGTAGAGTTCAGGTACAGAGCAGAGCAATGGCATAAATTAGCAGGAAGTTCAGAAGAAGTGAAGTTTTATATCATAATAATAAGCACCTCGTTACTGACAACGAAACCGTATTTACAGATTAGAACTATATTCGGTGTAATAAATATTTTATACAGAAGGTTTATAATGCACAGGTTGTTATATATGCTAATTTCATTTCATTTTTTAATGTTCTCATGTATTCGGATGATAAAGTCGTCATTTGCACGTGAAGGTTCCATCTGCTGTTTAATGCTCTTCAGACGTGGCTATGATTTTTTTTTTCTTCATCTTTATAATATGGAGATCCGTATTGCTGGTCCTGAGTAGTGCAACTGTCTAAGTGTTGTTCCTGTCATTGGGAAGATGCCGACCGATGTCCTGCTGATGTCACCCAGTATCCAGTAGATCACAAATGTCACTCTTTGGATGGTCCTCCTTTTCCCCCAGCGTGGCAGAATCTGCACTTAATGTCCCCCAAACCTGTTGAGCTGCCCATGATGTTGCTTGAGCAAATGGTACCAAATGTTTGTCCCACTGGAGAGCCACTATGGGCTGTTATGGCATTAAGGGCCTCAGGGCATCTCAGCTGTGTGTGAAGGGGTGGAAAAGCATTTTTCACCCACACCCACTGTCCACAATTTTCCTGCCCGTCCAGGGCATTGGACCCACAAGACTCTGGATAAAACCCCCTGAAACACACTGGTGGCTTATCGCTATGACGATGTGACATTTTCAGTCTTCTTCATGGATAGTGATTTATAAGTTTGCAAATCTCGCTTAGAGCCCTGTTAAAAAGTTCACTAAAAAATCTTCTGAAATTATTGGCCTGTAGGACAGATCTCCAAAGCTGGGCCTGCGTACTACTCCCCAGCCAGGTCTCCCCATCACATGATGCCACCAAGGCGAGATGGTGCTGTTGGTATGATCTGACCACACTTACTCTCACATGAGCTCCATCTGAGGAGAAAAGGTTGTAAATGCTACAAACAAATCCTTATTAATACCACTGAAATGTGGAGAAAGCAGGTGTCCACAAATATTTGGACACTTACTGGACAACTCTGTGAAGAATGAAAAGCTATAAGTATGTTAATAAAATCTAATCACTAAAAGGGGTCTCTGTCAGTCGCTTACTGGGAATAAAAGTGTTTGTTCAATGGTTTCATCTTTGCTGATGATGGAGTGATGAGGGGCGTCTCCCTGTCACAGTGACCTTAATCAGACGCGCTAGTGAGGTCAAATCTACTTCAGCAGCTTCTCAGACTGGCAGCAGGTAGGATCTCACTTCTAGAATTTGCTTACACTCTGTCAAGATACATAAAAGTGTCCATGAATAAGGTTTACGATGGTCAGACAAGCTGGATTCAGACCCATTTAATATGCAGATGGTTTTGGGTGTAAAACGACTGGTAAAGGAAGGTTGGGATGGAAAAAGTGTTTATACAGAGTGTGAAAAATAAATAAGCTTATATTTTGGCAGAAACCTTTTAGTAATGTTAGACTGTTATAATCGTAATATATATAATCGCAAAGAATATATAACATTATAAAAAAAAACAAATCCGGGGAGCAGTGATGGGGATGGTACCTTGCTCAAGGGTACCTCAGTGTAATTTACTGGTCTGAGACTCGAGCCCATGACCTTCTGATCCCGAGGCACTACATATTTAGTTTGAATCCGTAGTTCCTGTTCAATACCTGTTATTTGATGCTTCATAAAACCAGCCTGTAAGATTTGAATGACTTTTAAAATAGACAGTCTAATTAAAAAATATCTTGTTTTAAGTTTTCTTTTTTTTACTTTCGCGCAGTATTGTATATACACATACAATCTACCGGGGGCAGCGGTGGCCTAGTGTTTGGGGAGTCGGCCACAGGATCGGAAGATTGTGGGTTCAAACCCCTTACCAGTAGGTTGCCCCGAGGTACCCTTGAGCAAGGTACCGTCCCTCTCACTGCTTCCTGGGCGCTTTCATAGCTGCACGGTGTTTGCATGAGTTAAATGCAGAGGTCCAATTTCGTCAATTTTGTCTGCTGTGCTGTGACCTCGCAATGACAGGAATAGTCACTTTCAATCTCCTCTATTTGCATTTGGTCATTCCTCTCATTTTCACTTCTTCACCACTTTTAGCTTAAAAATCTGGTTAGTACTCCGTCGACCGGGACTGGGATCCGTGACACTTACTGCACTGAATGAACAAACATGTATTTTTGCTGCTTTTTCTAAAAATCTACAGAAAAAGTAAAAAGTGTGCGCTAGATTATATTCCTGTATCTCTGCCCTAGCTGAAACAGGAAACCTATGTTCATGAACAGGAAATGTAGATCAGCTACCTTAAGGTCACCTCCAGCTTAAACTAGCAGAACGGTGTTGTTACAGACCGTACAGGAACCGCTGAAGTTGGTTTCTGTATTCCAGGCACCATGGTTAGGCTTCCAATGTTCTCTTCTCAACATACTGTATTAGAAACCATTTTTAATTCATGTTGGGGTTCCTGGAATCCACACAGAAGGCACATTATCCACATTCTTTTTGAAGCTTTTTTTTGAGAACACACAAGCCTCTGGTCCATTTGTTTAGGTGGTTTTAAAATCTACACATCTGGTCTAAACCGCATTACCTGACGCAGCCCAGAAACATGGTAATGCAGCGTAGCTACAGTAATGGGTGTTTTGTTTACACCCAGATTTAATCTAGATCTTACTTAAAATAGTACACACCGTCACAGCATAAACAAAACCCAGAATTGGAGCTGGCAGCTAATGTTATAGAACAAAACCAGTAACCTCTGTAATTGTAGCAGTGGGGGCCTAGTGTTTAGAGAGTAGAAAGGTTGTGGGTTCAAATTCCAGACCAGTAGGTTGCCCTGAGGTACCCTAGAGAAAGGTTCCGTCCCCATCACTGCTTCCCGAGCACTTTAAATAGCTGCCCGTTGCTGCTCTGTGTGTGTGGGTGAAAAGCAGAGGAGGAATTTCGCTGTCTGGCTGTGTGCTGTGCTGAGTTTCACAATGACAGAACAGTCACTTTCAGTTTGTTTTTCGTGACTGTCAGTGCTCTACTGACTCTGGCAGACTCTCCTCTCTGATTTGAGCTCTTGTCTACTGGTTGTATTGACAACTAGCTCTCTCATTGATCACTTCATACCTCATTGGCAGACAACTTTTCAATCTTAACCAGAAACCGGTATACCCCACACTTTCTAGTGGTGTTCCACATGGATTTGTTTGAGGTCCCTTTCATTTCAGGATATCTGCAGCCCTGTGGTCACGTTTCTTTGACATCACGTCTACAGGTTTCCCTGTAATGAAATCGCAGGACGTGTACGATACGGGATTTCTTCTCACTTTCTGGGTTGGTGGGCTACATGGTGGAACTACAAATGAGCTGAAAGGTCTTCTGTAGCATCTAACTTTTGTCTCTCCCCTTCTAATCATGCTCATATTGCTGTCTTCTTCCCTAAATGTTTAAAGACCTATTGACCAGCGTTTTGTAGTTGTGTTCATACTGGTTAAAATATACTTCTACAGTTGCGATGCATTAAAATGTTCCTCTTTACAATTTTACAGTTTCTCACAATGCAGTGGACAAGACAAATGAGAGCCCTTGTCCTGGCAGTTTACGGCATCACACTGATCACAGGCCTTCCTACCAATCTGCTGGCCTTCTACATCTTAATCCGAAAAGTAAAGCAGAACGTCAAGCCAATCGATGTGCTCCTGCTGAGTCTCAACATCTCGGACCTGATCTTCCTCTTCAACCTGCCCTTCCGGATGAAGGAGGTGGCCGAAGAGGAATGGACCATGAGCTACTTCTTTTGTTCAGTATCGACCGCCATCTTCTTCACCACCATCTACAACAGCATCATCCTCCTGACGGCTATTAGCGTGGAGCGCTACCTTGCAGTGGCCTTCCCCATCAAGCACAAACTCAGATGCCATCCCCGCAACGCTGTGATCGCCAGTGTGATATTCTGGGTGATTTCTATGGCGCACTGCAGTTTTGTCTTTATTGTCCAACATTATGCAGAGTACAACAGCACCACTCAACCGCAGCCCCAGCATAACACCTGCTACACAGACTTCACCGACGACCAAATGAAGATTCTCATGCCTTTCCGTCTTGAGCTGTTTGTGGTATTTTTCGCCATCCCTTTCATCATCTGCTGCTTCTGCTACATCGAGTTAATCCTCATGCTCTCCCGATTGCCCAACGTCAGTCCAAAGAAGCGACTGAGGGCCATCGGGCTCACTGTGGGCACCCTACTCATCTTCATCATCTGCTTCATGCCCTTCAGCATTTCCCACTTGCTGGGTTTCATCAGATGGTACAGTCCAGATTGGAGGGTATACGCACTTCTCACCAGCACCTTCAACGTCTGTCTGGACCCCTTCATCTTCTACTTCTCTTCTTCAGCGCTGCAGGAGATGGTGAAACTCTGCACACAAGGATTTATCAAATGGCTGTCCTTCTGTTCCATCTCCAAGAACAGCTCCAGTGTTGAGGAGACCAGACAAAGCTCCACCACCAGTGCCCGCTAGATTGTAAAAGGCTTCAGCAACCAATTTCTTTTTCAATTACTGAAACTCTGCTTACACGCTTGGACTGTGCGGGATTTCACACAACAGGGTTTTGTATCATGATCCAAACAAGACCATAAAATAAAAAAAAAATACATGCCATGAATCGTAAAACTATATTTTGTCTCAATTTTAGGTCAGCAATAAGTTTAATGATTGTTATTAACCACAGAATTACATTTAAAACACAGCTACAGCGCCTGAACTGGGCTTTTATATTTCTCATTTGTCTGAATAACCATGAAGGAAACATGAAGGTAATGTTGGAAGGGGTCAGCGACCTTTTGGAAACTGAGAGCTACTTCACGGGTACTGAGCCATTCGAAAGGCTACCAGTTACCCAAACATATCTAAACTTCATGTATGATTAACATGTTTTAAATGCTTTTTTTAGATATTGCCATTTTCAAATGCATACACAGTTAAGGCCAAAATTATTCACCCCCCAGGAATTATGGAACATTTTTCTAAACTTCTTCCCAGTGTTTGCAGAATTGATGAAACTTGATATAAGCGAATATTCACCAGTGCTATTTAGTAGCTTTTGGTAGATTTTGTAATATAAAATACATTTTTAGGCTTGCTTTATATCAAATATAGTGAAAAATGAGGTGGTCAAAAATATTAGCGCCATGTGAATGTTTGCTTTCAAAACACACCTACAGTAATTAACTAATCAGCTTTGAAACCACACCTGTGCAGTCAATCAGCTTCCTAACAACATTCAGTCAGCATAAAAAGACTCCAAGGAACAGGGCACTTGAACACATGAGAGGGACTACTGTTACCCACCATGTCAAAGACAAAGGAACTCAGTCTGGAGCTCAGAGAGAAGATAGTAGAGGCTCATGATGAGGGGGAACGCTACACTGCCATTTCCAAGTGATTCAGTGTCTAGAACTGCTGTACGTTGCATCATTGCCAAGTACAAGGAGACAAATTGCTTATGCTTATTGCTTGTTGCTTATGTTTGGCAAAGAAAAGGAGAGGCCTTCAACCCTAGGAACACAGTTCCCACAGTTAAACATGGTGGTGGGAGCATCATGCTGTGGGGCTGTTTTGCAGCCTTGTCCGGGTGCATGGCATCATGAAAGAAGAAAATGATGTTGACATTTTGAGGGACAATATGCAGAAATCTGCTGGTAGTCTAGGCTTGGGTCGTCGCTGGGTCTTCCAACAAGACAATGACCCAAAGCATACATTGAAATTAGTTCAACAGTTCCTCAAGGATACCAAAACCAAGATCCTGGAGTGGCTCGCACAGAGCCCAGACCTCAACCCTATTGAGAAGCTGTGGCAGGTGCTCAAAGTGAATGTCCATTCTCGGAAACCATGCCATCTGGACCAGCTAGAACAATTTGCAATGGAAGAATGGGCCAAAATCCCTCAGGAGACCTGTGCCAATCTAGTAAAGAACTACTCTAAGAGACTGTTCTTATAGTGAAAATCCCTTTGCTTTTGTCCCTGTCTCACAGTGCCTCACATTCCTGAGGTCACAGAGTTTGTTGACCTAAATCTGACCCCAGAAGGTAGCAAGTAGCTGACCCTGCACGTAGTTCCATTCTTACTTGCTTGCATCATCTCATGACCCCCCAGGAAACATCCAGCAGGAAAGAGTTACAGCTCTGCTTAGGCAGCTGCACTCATAAAATAGGGACACATCCGTGAAAAAACACTTTTAAGTGGGGGCCTGGATGGGTGGATGCCTTGAAATATAGGTGGTAGACAAGGCAGGAAGGTAACAGTGAGAAGGCCTATGTCTAATGGTGGGAAAGGGGCAAAGGTGAGGGAACTGAGGTTTCAATCATGACAGCATTGAATATTATTGGTGGAAAACTATTAATGGGATGGATTTATGCAAATTTTAAAGGGGTTTGAAATTTATTTAAAGTCCAGAGTTGGGATGAGCATTTGGAGCTGCTCCCACTGGACCATGCCTGCTGAAACTCTTCAGTAAATTGGTTGTGCTGCATCTCTCTGACTTCGCTTGATTTTTGACTTTGTTTGGTTTCTGACTTAGAAAAAGTTTCTAAGTTTCTGAAGTGTGAGGCTCACACTTCAATTTTCCATGACATTGTCAGTTGTGGCTCAGAAAGGGTGCACTATTGACTATTAATGGCCAGGGGGCTAATAATTTTGGATATCTCATTTTTGCCCTTTCTTGTTTCAGCTCGGTGTATCAATAAAATATCCTAATTAAACTTAGTGGACATTGTTTTTTATAGTGTATTTGTTTCCAAAATAACAAACACTTGTTGTTAATGGTCATTTTCATGGAGAAATCAAGAGTGTTGTCTAATTTCATAAGGGGGGCTAATAATTTTGCCCTCAACTGTAAATGCAAGTGTGATTAAAGAAGAATAGAAACAGGATAAAATAAAATTTTAAACACTGCTCCCTGGTGAGTTGTGCTATTTTTAGAACAGGACCGCGGGCGACTCATGCGGTCCTTGTGGGCGTCCTGGTGCCCACGGGCGCCATGTTGGTGACCCCTGCTCTAAGGGATTTTCAGTAATATGTCAATGCCAAGCCAAGGTGTGCATTTACTTCCTTACTGAGTGAGTGTGGGAAGCTAACTGTTCAGGTATATCCTTTGCTTTTTAAGTCTACACTTTGCCCTGAACTTTAAAGATTAGATCAGTAAAAATAAAAAAAATCTAAAACCTACTTTTATTAAAGTTAATCAATTACCAAAATCCATGAGATTACAAATGAATGTTCAAGAGTCCACGCTCTTGAACCGAACAACAAGGGATTGGAGAAAGGAACACTCCTGCCTAGGGTTACCCTAACCCTAAACTGGGTTCTCTTGATCTACTTTTAGTGTGAAAATCTGAGGGTGGAAGTTCAAGTGTGTGCTGAAATATTGAAAATTGACACCTAGGCTTCACAAACTCTCCAGCGCCACTGCAACTTACAATTAGTGATAAAAATCTGTCTTTCCAAGACTTTTTCGTATATTACTGTTTTTGCTGGCAGAGCAGGGCGTCCGGCAGAGGGCCACCACTCCAAACTAAAAATAAAAAATGTAAATGTTTACTGGTCATTATTTCAACACTGCACCAAAAATAAAAGTTTTTCCGTTTATCTTCAAGCATATCTGCTTGATATAGACTGCTTGCTTTGCATTTTTTTATGACCGGGGTGAGTGCTGACGTAAGAAAAAAGTGAAATGGAAAAGGTCAGAAAGGTCACTATATAATCTGATAAGAATTAAAAGGAACTTGCTTTTTTCCTGTGCTCATCTGAAGTCATCAGCATTGTAAAGCTGTAGTGAAGTCGTATGTAATTCATTAGTGTGGCAGATCAACAACAGGTAAGGACTTTGATTCTGCTTTGAATAACAGCATGACAGCAATATAGCAGCAATATTTAGCATTTAAATATTCAGGATTCAGTCCAGTCAAATATCCAAAACAAGAGTGAACTGAATATAGTAAACTTATGACCAAGAAGTAGAGAACTACCTCACTGGACTACCAACTATCAACTGGACCTCTCACCGGTCAAATTTTAGTGCTCTGAACACCTCTGATCTAACTAATCAGCTAAATTATCAGCATCATTGTGGTTGCAGTGGGTGTGTCTGAGAAAAAGAAGCACTAAAATGAGCAGAAGTGTGGGTTTAGAACTAATTTCCTTCTGTATTTAGAACCTGTGGCTTTTTTAGACTTTCTGGTCCTGAGAAAAAGTGAAATTGTGGCCTACACCTGACAATTTCCAGAAAAAAGCTGATGAGATGTACTTTTTCCAACAGATTATGATTCAGTGACATCATGGACTGGGAGCGGAACATGATCCTGGCAGTGTACGGCATCACACTGATCACAGGCTTTCCTGCCAATCTGCTGGCCTTATATGCCTTCGTGCGAAAATTAAAGCAGAACGTCAAGCCTATCGATGTGCTCCTGCTGAGTCTCAACATCTCGGACCTGCTCTTCCTCTTCATCCTGCCCTTCCGGATGAAGGAGGTGGCCGAAGAGGAATGGACCATGAGCTACTTCTTTTGTTCGGTATCAGTCGTCATCTTCTTCACCACCATCTACAACAGCATCATCCACCTGACGGCTATTAGCGTGGAGCGCTACCTTGCAGTGGCCTTCCCCATCAAGCACAAACTCAGATGCCATCCCCGCAACGCTGTGATCGCCAGTGTGCTATTCTGGGTGATTTCTATGGCGCAATGCAGTATTATTTTTATCATACAGTATCAGACCCGTAGCAACAACACCAGTGATACACCAGGCACCTGCTATGACAACTTCAGAAACGAACAGATGGCGATCCTCATGCCCTTCCGTCTTGAGATATTCGTGTTATTTTTCTGCATCCCTTTCATCATCTGCTGCTTCTGCTACCTCAACTTAATCCTCATCCTCTCCAGATTGTCCAACGTCAGTCCCAAAAAGCGTTTCAGGGCGATCGGGCTCGCCGTTGGAACCCTATTGGTCTTCATCATCTGTTTCATGCCCTACAACATTTCTCACTTGGTGGGTTTCCTTAGTTGGTTCAGTCCAAATTGGAGGAAGTTTACTCTACTCCCAAGCACCTTCAACGCTTGTCTGGACCCTTTCATCTTCTACTTCTCTTCTTCAGCGCTCAGGAAGATGGTGAAATTCTGCATACAAGGACTCATTAAAAGGCTGTCCTTCTGTCCCAAAGCTCTTTGCTGCCCTCAGCATAAGGGCTCCAGTACTGAGGAGAAGACCCAGTGCTCCACATCCAGCCTGCGCTAGATTCACTAGTTCATGATCAAGTTATTTACAAGCTGTGTGGACAACATATAAACAACTTGAATCTGGAGTGAGAAGAGCTTAAGGAAATCAAATGGCAATCCATAGCTAAGATGGGAAGTCACAAAAGAGTGATTAAAGAGATTATTCTTCTGATGATCTTTTTCAAAAACTTACAATACATTCCAGTGCTTTTTACTTAATACTCTCAGTACATTCCTGTACTTTTTACTTAATACTCTCAGTACATTCCTGTACTTTTTACTTTACACTCTCAGTACATTCCAGTACGTTTTACATTATACTCTCAGTACATTCCTGTAATTTTTACCTTATATTCTCAGTATATTCCTGTATTTTGTAATTTTATACTCTCAGTACATTCCTGTACTTTTTGATTTATACTCTCAGTACATTCCTGTACTTTTTAATTTATACTCTCAGTACATTCCTATACTTTTTCACTTGTACTGAGTAAATAAGTAGCATCAGTACAAATGTTTTTGTCAAGTGTCCATATTTCTCCTTAAGTTACGTGATGACTTTTCCCAACTTTGCATAACTGCCTTATTCATCAGTCATCTTTAATATCTGTTTGCTAAATGGCAAAGCATACAGACAAGTATATACAGAATTAGAGTATAGCTTTTTTAGTTTGTGTATTTTTAATGTACACAGTACAGATGAAAGTGAAAATTCTTGTCATTGTGAGAGCACAAAGTGAACCACAACGAAATTGGACTTCTGCATTTAACCCATGCACATAAACCCACACTGTGCGGCAGGGTGCAGCTATGAAAGCACCCAGGGAGCAGTGACAGGGATGGTACCTCGCTCAAGGGTACCTCAGGGCAACTTTCTGGTAAGGTGTTTGAACCCACAATCTTCCTATCCTGTGGCCGACTCCCTGACCACTAGGCCACCGCTGCCCTAACAGTCTTTAGCAGAGGAACATTGAAAAAATTGTCAGTTTTTCCAACGGCTGCTCAGTGGAATGATTATATTTTTATGATATTAAATAATCTTGCCTACTATAATATAATAAAAAAGAATCTCAAATGCAATGCATCGCTTTTCTTTTCTTTTCTAGTTTAAAGTCAAGTCTCGTAACTAAATTATTTCTCAGTTTGATATACAATATTAAAATCTTTCCAACACAAAAAGTCCTTAGATCCCCTTTTCTCCTTAGTTAGGAATGTATTGGCCTGTGATGGACGAGCAACCTGTCCAGGGTTCTTCTCCACCTTTCATCCCAGTGAGTGCTGGGATAGGCTCCAGCCCCTCTTACAACCTTGCTGGATGGAACTGAATGAAGTTTCATTGGTTCATAGTTTTAGATCAGCCACAAATAATTTAAAATAAATAGCAGAACTTGGTATCTTAGGTTTTAGTACTGAGGCAGGTTGTGTTGGACTGGTTTCTTGATTCACTTGAGAATCTTCAATTCAATTTATTTCAGCTTATTTTATTTAGTTTTAATGCATTTATTGACAATGTGTATACAGTACCATGGAAAGGTCTTGAGCCACCCTTCAATTTATTCATGTGATGCTCCCAAAGTTCCAGACTTTCTTGTATTTTAATGTATATTTGAGGAGCAGTTCTCCAGATCTTCCTGAAGGACAGTGTTGTTGTCTCTCATTTTCAGTCCAGTCTCTGTTCCTGAGCAGTTCTCCAGATCTTCCTGAAGGACAGTTTTGTTGTCTCTCATTTTCAGTCCAGTCTCTGTACCTGAGCAGTTCTCCAGATCTTCCTGAAGGACAGTGTTGTTGTCTCTCATTTTCAGTCCAGTCTCTGTACCTGAGCAGGTCTCCAGATCTTCCTGAAGGACAGTGTTTTTCTCTCTCATTTTCTGTCCAGTCTCTGTACCTGAGCAGTTCTCATTGCAGACAAAGCGTCTAACTTAAGACATGAAGCAATGTAAGCAGTGAAGAAACAGGTGCAGATGATTCCAGATGATCAAGTGATTACCGTTGATGCTGAATGCCGTGTGGTTGGAACTCCTTTATCTAGACACCATCTTTAGACACTTTGCAGCCTGGCGCACTAATACATTTCTTTGAGTTTCTTTCATTTAACCCTCTCATTATACCAAAGATAAGACAAGATAAGTTAGTTAGGCATGAAAAAGTATTTCCAATCAGAGAGCAATAAGTGTTTATGTATATGACCTATTAATAAAGATAAATTTAGAGTTTGAGAATGGCTCCTCCTGTGAATATATTTGTAGCCCAGTTTCTCATAAGAGCTTTAGGAAGAGCAACAGCTTTGGTGACACAGTGAGCTAAAAACAGCGATAATGACACTTGCAGTGAGAGCGCAGGGCAATACGCTTACTCAAAACTGAAAGTTGAGCTGACTTCATCTTTTACAGTGTAAAAATGTAAAGCCATCCATGCAACGTTTAGAGCAGTGTGTATAAAACTGTACAAACCCTTCATTTGTACGGTGCTCCTGGTTGTATTTATAATTAAGGCCCAAGTCTAACAGTGTTGTTGCAGCGCTTAAAATATATTTCTGATAGGGTATTTTTTCTGATATTTTCAGGGAGAGTGAGCCAATGATCTTTTCCATGACCTTGTCTTTCCATTTTGCTCAGTGGTGGCAAGAGTTACGGAATTGGTTCAAAATGAGCATCTGAATCATCTTCACACCCATATATTAACATTGTTCTGCAGAAACAGGACGAATCGTCCGCACTTCCTGCATCTCTGCTTGTTATTTTGTGCAACCCTCACATGTGTTACACAACCTTCCCTCCCTTCAATATGTACGAGGACGAGAGAAGCAGTTTTTCCGATGCGCATGGCAATCTTCATGCAAAAGCAGTACCTGACCCCGGAGTGGTCCTCAGGTCAGAAAGGTCTTGTGCAAGCGTCTAAATGCACTCTGTGGTACACCAGGATGCTTGTGGTCCAGATTTGACCTTGTCCCAGGGGAAGGGGAGCTGTTTGTGCCTTTTTTATAACCTAATGTTTTAAAGTAGGGCACTAAATAGAAAACCTGGAGTCAGCACAAGGGGTTTGGAGTCAGTCCACCTTAAAAAATATACCTGCAATGGAACTATGGTGGAATTATGTTCCCAACTAAAGGAACTGAAAACGCACTCCTGAAAGGACCACTCGAGTGGCAATTTAGTACAAAGTGCTACATGACTCACCCTGGCAGCTGCTAACACTAGAATTCAATAGTCCGTTTTTTTCCTATAAAAACATGCCCAAAACTTCTCCCAGCCCATCCAGCTCTTCATTAAAGTGGTGCAGACTTGTGGACAGTCTTGTTATCTTTTAAACACCAACCCTGATGTTGCAATGGCTGCTAATTCATCTCTAACTGTATGGCGTACTGTGTTCTAAACCATGTCCTCCACCTTAATAAAGAGCTGGATCTGTTGACTTCTAATGTTCCATCATCCCTGTAGATCCAGGTTCAGCAAAATATGGACACCAAACATGTCTAATAGTCTTCAATAGTGTGAAGTGTCAATATATTTTTGACCAAATGTTTGATGTTTACAGCAAGTGCAGTGAGATGTGGAGAGATGAGACTGTGCTCAATATTTTGGGCCAAACACCAAAAAGTATGCTGATATAATCTGAGGAGCAAAAGGGGAACCAGGGTTTCTTCATTCCTGAGCATAGTCATCTGGTGAACAACCACAGGCACCTTTTACTTCATTAGTACGCATTCACTGTTACGATATAAACTTCTAATGAAATCTTGAAACTTCTTTGAAACCCTGCAGAACATGTGCTTCATTCATATGATCTGATAAGTAAACGAGAATCCTGTTGTTTCCAGAAGCATGGTCCTCAACCCTGGATCTGGAGCTCCCATGCTTGTAAATCAGCCTGTTTCTAACACACCTGAGTCAGGTAATAGGCTAAATAATGGGCCTCTCCTCACCTTCGAGGTGAAAAGTGCAGGATTCGGGGTGATTCTGAACCTCTGTCCTAGGCTCCAGGACCACCGCAAGGAACCTATTTTTACAAAAAATGGCAGGATTTTGGATGGGAACCTAAGTTCTATAACAACCTTCAGAACAAGGTATGGGAACCTAGATCCTAGTACAACCTTCAGGATTAAGTTTGGGACCTGATTCTCTGCACCAAACTCCAGGATGAGGGTTTGGAACCCAAGTCCTAGAAAAATCTTCAGGATCAGGGTTTGGAACCTGTGTCCCATTGTAACTTTACTTTGATTAATAAGAGTATTTAAGTGTCCTTACAGATTTTTGCAAAATGTTTGTCAATGTCCTGAAAAATACTAATGAATTCAGTTTATTCTAATCTACACAGTCAAAACCAAACTGGGCTATGATTGGTGAACTAACATTTTCTCACTTTCTGAAGATTCTCCTACAGCGAAAACATCTCTGCACATTTTGAGGCAGATTTCAAATGAAATGTACTTATTTTCAGTTAGAAAACCAACAAAACATGCTGTTGGACTAGTAGTATTTAAACGTTTGCATATGTCTGCATGTGCAAAAGTATATTATCTATAATCGCCTCAGATTTAAAGACTATTTCCAAATCGATCCTGATAAATTAGTGGTAGGATACTTACCTTTGGACCTCTGAACCAAGTGATCGCAAGTTCGAATCCAACCTCTGACTCTACCACCATTGGGTTCCTGAGCAAGACCCTTAACCCCGAGTTGCTCCAGGGGGACTGCCCCTGTAACCAGGACACGGAGATCGCTCTGGATAAGAGCGTCTGCTAAATGCAGTGAATGTAATTGTAAATATTACATACTAAAGTGTGGATGATTGAAATGTCTAAATGAACAGTCACTTATGGAGGATTTTGGTGCTGTTATGAGTGAAGAGAAACCATTACTCAGTCTTGAGGTGCAGGTGGAGATACACTGCGGTCTGTCACACAGCAGAAGGACAGACTAACAATGTGATGGATGGGTGTGGGCGTAGATACTGATTGCTGCACTCAGCTGTAGAGCTGTCCCAATCAGGACTTTATTTAGGAGTTTATATGATAGAAACTGAACATGAGCTACGTCTTCAGTACGCCCTCTTTTGTTTCTGCATTATCTCCAACACTTAAGTCTTGTCTTGTTAAGTCATGGGCCATCAGTGTTGAGCGCTACCTCTGAGTGACTTTTCCTGTCAAGTACAAAATCAACTGTGGTATCCTAGCAATAGTCTGGGTCATATTCTGAGTAATATCAATGGGACACAGCATTATGGTCTCTGTTGCAAAGCAGGTTACCAAGAGCAACAGCACCAGTCCCAAACAACCTCGGCAGATGACCTATTATGCAGTCTTCAGCAAAGAACTATGATTGTGAACAACGTTTTGTCAATAAAGCAGAAAAGAGGGAGTGAAGGAGAGATCAAATTATGTTTCTTTTTATCTGAACAAAGTGTACATTTTACAGCACTTTCAGACTAAGGGGAGTGAGGCATGAGCTTGGCAAAAGCCATGAGCAGAACCGAATAGAATAGAATAATCATTTATTATCCCACGAATGAGAAATTCAGGTGTTACAGGGCTCTTTAACGGAAAGAAAAAGAAAGAAAGAAAGAAAGAAAGAAAGAATATAAAAAAACAAGGAAAGATATCCATATACAGAGCTATATATACATATACATATTTATGTATATATATATATAAATGTGTATATATATATATATATATATATATATATATAGTTAGAAAGCCTCAACTGAACTGGGGCAGTAGCGGTCTATTATTGGTAGGTTGTAGGTTTGAGCCCCAGTAGGTTTTCCTGGGATACCCTTGAGCAAGGTACCATCCCCATCACTGCTCCCTGGGTGCTGGTTATGGTTGTGTGTGTTGTGAATCTAGAAAAGCATTTAATTATGGTTCACTCTGAGCTGTGCTGTGTATTTATAATGCTCTCTCTCTCTCTCTCTCACACACACACACACACACACACACACACACACACACACACACACACACACACACACACACACACACACACACACACACATTTTCATATCTTCTTCATCACCTTCAGACACTACAGATACATACAACTGAGTATTTTTTGCATAGCTATTGAAATGGACTCCATGCTCTGCAATGATTTTAACCAAAATGACATCAGCTCTTCTCTTGCACAAGATCAGACTCTCTCAAATAAACGGCTGGTAGAAGATCGACTCCATTGTCCTTGAGAAACGTCCAAGTTTGTTTTAATGAAAGGCAAATCACGAAGGAAATGCTTCGCAATATGTCTGGATAGACACCCTTAGCCTGTGGAATAAATGAAACATGAACTCTAATGTCACATTTCCCTTTGTGCAGAGACATTATTTTATTAAATAGCAACATTAAAAACTGCTAAAGGGGCCGATTGACTAAAAGAGGCTCTAATTAATGACCGTCTACTGACACTTTGCCTTTAAGGCTTGTTTAACACGACCGAGATCATTAAAATATCTGACAGTGTTTGTGCTGCCTCTGAGAGTATTCATGCTGTGAGGCTGTGAGGCGAGTCAGCTGATGACAAAGCCACACACACACACACACACGCACGCACGCATGCACACACACGCGCACACACACGTACACACACAAAATAGTCCCCTCTTACTCATAAAGCTAGGTGAAAAATAACTTGATATTCTTTTCTTCCGTTGCTGTGGAAAAAGCAACAGCGTTTCAGAAACGACAGAAATAAGTCATTTAAAGGCGAAAGGGGACTGAGTGCAACGTATATATTTTATTGGGCACCGTGCATATATTGTGCGATGTACTGTGCTAAAGACTAGAGACGCTTTTCATTTCTTCGTATTTTGCTTCCAGCCTTCCTCTTATTTTAATGTTTTGTTGAGGAACACTTCTCCAGGCTTCCTGAAGGACAAAGTTTCTCCAGAACTTCAGAGCTTTGGAACGTCTTTCAAGAAGCCTGGAGAACTATTTCTGAAAGCGAGTTTTCAGGAATCTTGTCTAAGAGAGTTCAGACTGTGCTGAAGAATAACGGTGGTCGTGCCAAATACAGACTTTAAAGACTGGATTTACATACATGTCGCAGTACATCTCGCAAGCTAATGTCTTAGAGAAATATGAAGAAGTGTATAAAAATATAAGGAGTGGTTCTCCTCTGGGGCAGCGGTGGCCTAGTGTTTAGGGAGTCGGCCACAGGATCGGAAAATTGTGGGTTCAAATCCCTCACCAGTAGGTTGCCCTGAGGTACCCTTGAGCAAGGTACTGTCCCTGTCATTGCTCCCTGGGTGCTTTCATAGCTGCCCCCTGCTGCACGGTGTTAGCATGGGTTAAATGCAGAGGTCTGGTTTTTGACGAGAATAGTCACTTTCACTTTTTTCTCAAACTTTGCGCACTACTTTGAAATGGACATGTCCAAGGTGTTCAAAGACTTCATCCAAGAGACTGAACACCTCACACATGCCTGGACCTGTCCACAAGTCCAAACCCTGAAGTGTGGAAAGTGTGACCACGTTGGGCTGGGCAACAAGAGGAGCTAAAGACAAAGACAGTGAAGGACCTCTGCAGAGAAGAGGTTTATAATCATTATTTTAATTTACTTTGTTTTTTTGTTTTTTTTACAGTGAAATGCACAGTATATCAGCAAGCAGCCATGCATCCAGCACCCAGGGAGCAGTTTTGGGGACAGTATCTTGCTCAAGGGTACTTCAGGGTAATCTACTGCTCTGGCACGCCATCTCATGACCTTCCAATGATGGAATAGTTGCCAAATACTATGCCACTGCTTCCATCACTGATCGCTTGCTTTGTCCATTTCTGGACGGGCGGTATCTTCACCTCTTGTGTGAGTTTATTGTGACAAACTGCAGTTTGGAGAGCAGACAGTTGGGTGGGTGGTTCCACCTGCTGAAATGTCCCTCTGTTGCTGATCTGAGTAAACCCCACCCACTTCAAGATCCCCTGTTAGAGCCAGCAGGGTGTGCAGTTTGACCATCTGACCAATGTGACCATCATGTACTGTCCACGGCTTTACATGCAGCTGATCTCTGGGGATCTCTCCCTTTAGCACCACCACCCACTATGACTTTCTGTAACAGAAGATAAGATCTCTCTCGAGCACACCCACATTACCAAACAAAAAATAAATACAGGGAGCTCAACCTCTCCCGTTACTTAACACACACACACACATTAGACAGCTGATGGTAGGATATGTCCATAAGCAGCCTGCATTCTGTCCATTCCTGTATTCAGTCAACGTCGATCCCTTTTCAAAATCAGCAAAACTTTAGGATTTCAGCCCTCAGAACAATTGCAGTTATAAGTGAAAGTGAAAGTTCCTGTAAAGGTGGGCTACAAAGGGACGTATATTTTTGTGACAGCTTTCTGTCCCGCTGACCCAGAACTCGGGACTAACATGACCAGTCAGCGATGTCAGTTTAGTTCATTAGAGATGACACCCGGGCAAGCTAAGGGGTTCATATGCTCTCTGCTGTTTGCTGCTTCCTCTTCCACCCCTGGCAAGATTATATGTTCACACATTCTACAACGTTGAGGAAACACCATCACATTACTGGTATCAGTCTCAGGGCAATTTCTGGAACTGATTTCTTTCAAACACCGAGCCTGCGGGGGTCCCAGCCCAGCAGTATCTTTGCATCTACCTTTGGAGATTTTTAGGGTCTTGCTTGAAGGTGGTCACTGATGTCTCCCATGTGGTGGCTAGTTCTGGATTTCTAAAAATACTGGATTTCGGTTCGGATACTAACTACACCTCTGCATAGTTGCACCCCAGTACCAAATGGGCCTGGTAAATGTTTGCCCACTGGTTTGTAACCACTGATTTAAGTGAATATTGCTTGGCTGTTTGCCATGCTACCTCTAGAGACTTTTACATCCCTGAGGTATCCCAGGTGGTTGCTAGGGTAATATATGTGCTGATGCACAAACTTTCACACACCATTCTTCCCTGTGCTGACTAAGTAAATCAGCATGTGCTGTAGAAGTCTGTAGTAAGTACTTGGACCCCTCCATGAGGTTTTACCTACATAAGGTGAATGCATGCAACAAAAGGAAAAGTAATTATGCTAAAAACTATCCATCAGTAGAGTGACCAAAAGACCTAGATAATCTTGTTCACAGACAAGCAAAGAAGATCACAGCTGGAGATGCAATTCTAATTATATTCTCAGTGAAATCCGGCCTTCCAACACCTCTTCACCAGCCTGCAAACCACAGGCAATGTTTGTGGCCTTATAAGGGCAAGCTGTATGATTCATACTTTCCACTAGCCATTGGTCTTAAACATATTTTCCTCTCATATAAAAGTTCTCCCAGTCATAGTGCTTGTGAATGGATTTTAATTTTACAGTTTACAGAAATAATGAAATAATAGATTTTAGGTTTACAGAAATAATAAAGGAAATGGAAATGAAAAAAGCAATTAGTGCATGCAAATTATCTGATAAGTCAAAAGGGGAACCTAGATTTTTTTTTTTCTTTCCTGAACTCTAGTCCCGTGCAGGCCCCCTCACTACTATTAAAGAGCTCTAGTGAAGTCACGTAAGCCACTGACATCTCAGACTGACAATAAGTAAGGACCTTTCTCACGTTTTTAACTACAGTGACCTCCACTTGTTAAAAAAAGCCACTAAACTGTTTTTCTTGGGGGCAAATACTGGAACAGTAACCTCAGTCTGATTAGTGAAAAGGGGAACTGATGTTATTTTCTCTTTCTTGAGCAGTTACTTGGAAGCAGATCTCACCTTCATTTAAAGACTCCAGCGAAGCTACATAAGCCATTGTCACCTCGGGCTGGCAGTAGGTAAGAACGCTTCTTTTTTAACTGCAATATCTGCCTTTTCCAGAGAAACAGTACTGAACTAGTCTAATCTCATCTAAGTTATCTGAGAGCACGATTTTTGAAATTTAGGAGCAGAAACATATCGTTCTAGAAGCATTTTTACATTTTCACACCTTTCTTTCCTGGAATTGAATGAAGTTATTATTTCCGTTTTAAAAAGCCACGCACACTTTTAAGAATTTAGTCATTTGCCTTGTTAGTACATTATCTCTGCACTACCTTTTCTTTCCTTTACTTTATATCCTTCACCCACATGAATGTGCATAAAAATGTCATGCGTTTGTAGAAGTCGGGTAAGATTTGCGCTCAGTTTTAGCACATATTCAGCACCTTTGTTTTCACTTTTGAATGTGCTTGCACTGCAACCACCCACTTCATTAATGAACCTCATGTATTCTGACATTGTCCTTTAAATACTGACAAAAGGGCTTTGTTCATAAGTCAGTGCACTTTAAAGCAATAGAATAAGAATTAAGTGAATATAGGGTTCCTACAGGCTTTCTTCATTTAAATGGAACAAAATGTATATTTATGTCACCCTGGAAACGATAAACGGGTCAGAACATGGATGGAAAACCAAATCTGAACGTGAGATATTAGTTGTTTGATTGATTCATGAACAGAAACAAGCATTTTTTGGTTTGTGCTCTTGTTTAATTGTAATGTCAGTACATGATCTTATTATTGCATGAGCACACATACACATATGTATGCACATAAACCTGATCGAAGATGAGAACTTGTTCAGTTCTGGGGCAAAATGTTTAATGGTCAAGAGTATCATTTCATGACATGGAATTATGAATGAAATAATGAAATTAATAATAATAAAAAAAACATAATTTCAAGTTTTATTAAAATTGCTGGGTTGTTGCTGCTCTTCAGTAACTGCTGAAAAGAAAAATAACTGTTAATGGAATATATTATGAATGTGGATTATAATTTGAACACGTCTTTAAGGGCATGAATAACAAGACGGGGCACTGCAGCTTATATACTTTACATTTCTAGCCGGCGCGGGTTAAAATGGGCACCATTGCCAAAGGAGGGCTCCGTTGCAATCGGATCGGCATTTTTAAGAAGTTTTTTAATCCAGCCTATAACTGTCTTTGTGGGACTCTATAAAATAAACCCTTGATCGAAGCCTAAGTGTAAGAAGTTCAGCATAAAAAAGTGCCCATACACTGCACAGAGCAATCAAATCAGAAGAAGTGTGTTTTGTAATTAGTTTCCTCTGATTTGATTAGTAAAAATGAAAGTGACTTTAAGTCATTGTGAACAGAGTACACAGTGAACCACAAGGAAATGCATCCTCTGCATTTCACGCATTCATGCACATAGGCAGCAGAGGGCCACCATACCCAGCACTCGGGGAACAGTCAGGGCGACGATACCTTGCTCAAGGGTACCTCAGGGTAGCCTACCTGGATTGGAACCCATGACCTTCTGAACCTGAGGCCTAGTACCTAAACACTAGAGCACCACTCCGCCAAGATGCCACCGTCCCTGGGAGGGGGATGAGTATTTGTTTATAATGTTTTAAAAAGTGAAAGTGACAACCCGTGTCATTGCGAGGTCACAGCGCAGCAGACAGTGAACCACAACGAAATTGGACCTCTGCATTTAACCCATGCACGCTCAAACACCGTGCAGCAGTGGGCAGCTATTGAAAGCACCCAGGGAGCAGTGACAGGGACAGCACCTTGCTCAAAGGTACCTCAGGACAACCTATCGAGAAGAGGTTCGAACCCACGACCTTCCAATCATGCAGCTAACGCCTTAACCACTAGGCCACCGCTGTTTTACACCAGAACACCAAAACTAAAGGTAGCTCCTTCACCTTTACCATGTTAGCTATTTCCTGTGTGAAATCTTCTCAACCAATTTTGAGACTTTTGAGACAATTTTGAGAATTTTGAGCAACAACTTTTACAATGATATTGGTGCAAATTCATTTTGCAGCATAAATATGTATAACTACATTGAATTTGTAATGATACAGCCGTGGCTCAAAAAGGGCGTCACAGGCAAGGACATTACTGCAGTAAAACTGCACTTAAATCAGCCATTTGTCAGAACATCTAGAACTTCAAGGAGAGAGCTCATTGTTGTGAAGAGGCTTCAGGGCACCCAAGAAATCCAGTAAGTGCCAGGACCGACTCCTAAAGTTGATTCAGCTGCCGGATCAGGGCAGCACCGGAGCAGAGCTTGATCAGGAGTGGCAGCAGGTAGATGTAAGTGTAACACAGTGAGGAGAAGACTTTTGGAGAATGGCCTGGTGTCAAGAGGGGTAGCAGAAGTTGACTGACAGAGGCGAGTGTGAATTGCAGAAGTTTTGAAAAAGAAGGGCCCACGCTGCAAATATTGAATAAACTGAATGCAACTGTCAATTAAAGACTTTGAAACGTACGAAATGCTTGTAATTATACTTCAGTTACCATAGAAACATATGACAAAAAGATCTGAAAACAATGAAGCAGCAAAACCTGTGAAAACCATGTGACATTCTCAAATCCTTTGGCCGCAGCTGAACGTATACTCCTCTTTGTTTCGCTGCTTACTATAAAAAGAGTTGCTAAGTTGGGGGTCAGGAAGTGATGGGTAGCTAGAGACTATTCTAGCACTCATAGGATAAAAAAGCAGAAACATCATAGACTGGGTCGCCATCCCATCCCAGGGCAGACCTAGGGGGTAATTAAACATCTCCAGTTCCCATGACTTTATACTGAAAGTGGAAACCCGAGCTCCTGGAGGAAACCCACACATACATCGGGAGAAAATGTCCACTTCACATCAAAAGCACCTGGGCTGGGAATCAAACCCGGGACCTTCTTGCTGCACAAACCATTATCTCACCATGCTAGCCCCCTTTACATATATGTACAGTACCGTGCAAAAGTCTTGAGCCATCACTTATTGCCTCATATATTCCTAGGGAATCACCTTGTTGCTGAAAAAAATACTATTTTATGCCTCAGACTGTTTTATCTTAGGTATAATGAGTGAGTTAAATGAAAAAAAATTGGAATGTTTTTTTCACTGTGACCGGCTCCAAAGTGTCTAAAGATAATGTCTAAATAAAGGGGTTCCACAGCGTTCAACATCAGCGTTAAACTAATCACTTGATCATCTGGACACATCTTCTCCTGTTTCTTCACTGCTTCATGTCTTAAGTTAGACGCTTTGTTCTGCTTGAAGGTTCAGACGTAGATCACTGTGTGGATTAACCAACACAGAACTATCAAACTGCTCAGGTACAGAGACTGGACTGAACATGAGAGACAACAACACTGTCCTTCAGGAAGATCTGGAGAACTGCTCAGGTACAGAGACTGGACTGAAAATGAGAGACAACAACACTGTCCTTCAAGAAGATCTGGAGAACTGCTCAGGTACAGAGACTGGACTGAAAATGAGAGACAACAACAGTGTCCTTCAGGAAGATCTGGAGAACCGTTCCACAACAACACATTAAAAATACAAGAAGGTCTGGAACTTTTGAAGTGAAATACGAAGAGAAGAGAGGTAGCTAAGGACTTTTACACAGTACCATGTATTTTAATTTGGTGTCTGAATATGTGGTTTTTAAACACCTTTTTGATTTTGCTCCTGAAAAGTTGTTTTTTTTGTTTTTTTTTGTTGTGCATTTTAGAGCTGGATAACTGTACTGGAGGTGAAAAATAAATTCTCCTCATTGTATGAGGACTTCATGTTTTTCTCTTCCTCTTTCCACCACTTGATACTATGTTTGCATTAGCATTTCAAACTTTCCATTAAAATACCCATCATGTTCTCTGTTCCCACAGGTCCACCTTCAACAGCACCATGCAGTGGACAAAAGATCTGAGTGCTCTGGTCCTGATAGTGTATGGTGTCACGCTGATCACGGGTCTTCCTACTAATCTGTTGGCTTTCTACACATTTATTCGGAAAGTGCGGCAGAACCCCAAACCCATCGATGTGTTCCTTCTCAGC
Organism: Hepsetus odoe; assembly: GCA_017165825.1. Classification (NCBI taxonomy): domain Eukaryota; kingdom Metazoa; phylum Chordata; class Actinopteri; order Characiformes; family Hepsetidae; genus Hepsetus; species Hepsetus odoe. The sequence continues at coordinate 12,582,270 of CM029389.1, forward strand.
CTCACCATCTCAGACCTGATCTTTCTCTTCTTCCTTCCCTTCCGCATGAAAGAGGCGGCTGAAATGAAATGGAACTTGGGCAGCACCTTCTGTACCCTGACGATCTTCTTCTTCTTTGCCACCATCTACAACAGCTCCCTCCTCCTGACTGCTATTAGCGTGGAGCGCTACCTCGGAGTGGCCTTTCCCGTCAAATACAAAATTAAGCGCCATCCTCGCTTTGCCATGGTGGCCAGCCTCTTGTTCGGGCTGCTTTCCATAGGGAACTGCAGCATTATTGTCATCACACAGTATTATGATAACTATACTGTGGCCCATCAAAACTCCTGCTACGTGAACTTCACTGAGAAACAGCTGCAGATCCTTCTGCCCACTCGTCTGCAGATGTTTGTGCTATTCTTCTGCCTCCCTTTCATCATCTGCTGCTTCTGCTACATCAACTTCATCCTCATCCTCTCCCGGCTGCCCCACATCAGCCCCAAAAAACGTTTCAGGGCGATCGGGCTGGCCCTTGGAACTCTTCTCGTCTTCATCATCTGCTTCATGCCCTTCAGCTTGTCACACTTAGTGGGTTTCATCAACTGGCAAGACCCTGACTGGAGGGTATACGCTCTTCTCACCAGCACCTTCAATGCCTGTCTGGACCCCTTCATCTTCTATTTTTCTTCTTCAGCACTGCGGGAAGCTCTGAAACTCTGCACACGAGGACTAGCCAGAAAGTTTTGCCGCTGCCCTCAGATATATTGCTCCACTTTAGAGGAGAACACACAGAGTTCCACCAATAGCTTTCGCTAGAATACCATCCCAGGTTAGCCTTGTAGCTTTGTGAGATTGTGAAGGCGTAAAGCATTTTATGACTTTAAACAGTGGTTAATAGAAAGCCCTGTTACATATAATAGTATGATAATCTTTGGGTTAGCAAGCAAAATATTTTACTGCACTTTATTCTTATTTCAAAAAATATATTTTTTTACAGATTTAATATTAACACACACACAAGCAGACTGATCAGCCATAACATTATTGCCTGATATTGTAAGGGTTCCCTCTCTTGCCAACAAAACAGCTGTAACATGTTGAGTCATGGGCTCCACAAGATGGGGTGCTGCAATTTCTGTACCAGCAGCAGATCCTTTTAAGTCATCGGAAAGTGGAGAACTTGGTCGACCTCAATGTTTATGTGCCAAAGTAATGTCTAAAATGAATGCAGCACCAAAGGTCTCCCAGCAGATCATTGTCCAGAGCATCACATTGTCTCTGTTGGCTTCCTATAGTGCAATCTGATGCCATCTCTTCTCCAGGTAAGCCACCCACAATTGGCCGTCCAGGACCAGGAGACCTTCTTCCATTGCTCCATGTTCCATTTCTGATGATCACGCACCCACTGTAGGTGCCTTGGATAGAGGACAAGGGATAGCAAGGGCACTCTTGCTGGTCTGTATCCCATAGGTGGCTGCACTGGGTTCTGGCACCCTTCTATCAGAGCCAGCGTGACTAAGACGCTCTGAAGAAGTCATCTAGTCATCACAGTTTACCTCTAGTCAAAGTTGCTGAGATCCTTACAATCAAACCTTTTTTCCTAACTGACTGTAATTGATTAATTCCACCACTTGAGACATATTTCTGTGATAAGCAATGATATTAAATTCACAGAGTGCTTTTAATGCTGTGGCTGATCAAAAAAAAAAAAAAAAAAAAATATATATATATATATATATATATATATATATTCAGTAAAGAAATTTACATACTTAAAAATGTAGCATTAATTTGTGCTTACATACTGAGAAATAAGAGCAGGGGAAAAGCAATACTCATACTCAATACTCAATATACTCATATTTTTCATACTGAAAAAAACATGTCACCATCTGAACAAAACATTTAATCTCTATTTTTGTTCTTTTTCATTTTTTTCACATGCTTTGGGAAGAGCACCTGACCTTCACATTGTATCTAATGCATAAAGGATGAGGGTTTACCTCATTATATTACCTTGTATTCAAAGTTTCAGGGATGGCTTTGTTTCCAACAGCAACCCTTTGCGGATTGCACTTTAAGCAAATTGTGCAATATTTTGTAAAAAAAAAAAAAAAAAAAAAAAAAAAAACATTTCAAAGTGAAAAATGCTTTAAAAAAAATAATAAACCTTTCCATTTAAAGACAAAGTGTTCCTTTTGCTTGTAGTTAATTTGCTAGGATGTCCTCGAGTTCAGGAGCACAGTAGAAGCGAATGAGGGAAACTGGCATTTGTCCATTAGAGGGAGCCAACAATGCACAGAATGGAGATCACGGTGTCTGAATATAGATCCTGTGGGGTTCAAGCCATGAACCAGACAGAACCACATCAACGCATTAATGCAAGAGGCACTCGATTGTAAAATCAAAACCTCATAAGGATAGAAGCCCTCCAACTCCCCTGAGCAAAAAGGATCTGACCACCAGCACTCAAACCAGACCAATGCTCTCCCGAGATCACCACCAGGCATGTAGACCACAGAAACCACTTCTGCTACATTATTGATAAGAAGTGAAGGAACAAAAATGAGGTCCTTTTAAGTAAACCTTGCAGCCTTGAGAGTCTTAGAAGATCCCTGCACACATGTTTGAAAAGCCCCTTATTGCTGACAGGCTGGTAAGTGGGTACATCACTAGTTGTGAGTGGTGGAAGCAGCTGCCGGATCTGTGTTGATAAAAACAGAGGCTTTGCTTGTTCACAACGTTGGCAGACATGCTGGATTTTCTAATTACAACAGGAGATAAAGAACAGGGCAATCTAATTATCACCTAGATCCATCTATCAGTGCAGGACCACTGACTGTATCAGCCGAAATGTCAGGAGAGGCGCAGCAGATTGCCTCCACTGCTGATTAAACCCTAGTCTCATTTAGACGTGACACTGACTGTGCTTGTAGTCCACCTATAGACACTCGGTGAGGTGATTTTGCTCCTGAGGAAGCTTTAAACAGTTCAACAGAGATGGGAACCTGGATGGACCACCAAAGGTGGGATGATTTTAAGAAAAGAAAAGCCACTTCTTGGCACATCTGAACCCTCTCTTTGCCAAGATATCAGAGGGAGGAGGTAGGAGTAACAAGCACATCCTAGAACAGCGCTCAGTCCTCTCAGTAGAGTTTATGCCCAGACACTGGGTTGCAATGTATGAGACAGTAGGACAAGCTGTTGACATACTGTTAACAAATGACCTTTCTTTTCCTCCTTCAAAGTGACCACCTGCATGTCCTCTCTCACCATACCCATAAACCTCCTCTTCTGGGTTTCCTTTCCTTTCATTCTCGCTCATCTGTCACAGTACTCGTCTGCCACAGATGGCTCCTGCCATTCGTCTCCACCATTTCCAACCTCTCTGGACTCTCTTCTTCACCTCTCTTCCACACTCCCCATTACTCTGAACTGTTGATCCCAAGTATTTTAATTCCTCCACTTTTCTCCTCTACTCCCTGCATCCTAACCACTCCACTTTCCTCCCTTTCGTTCACACTCATGTATTCTATCCTTGCCCTACTCACTTTCATTCCTCTCCTCTCTAGGGCATATCTCCATCTCTCCAGGTTCTCCTCAAGCTGCTCCTTACTCTCAGTACTGATCACAATATCATCAGCAAACCTCATAGTCCATGGGAACTCCTGCCTAAACTTGTCCATCAACCTGTCGATGACCATTGCAAACTAGAATGGTCTCAGTGCTGATCCTTGATGTAATCCCACCTCTACTTTTAATGCATCCGTCAATCCTATGGCAGACCCCACCACTGTTACACTGCCCTCATCCTTATCCTGTACTGCTCTGACTTTTTGCCACCTAACTTCCTCAAATAAAACCAAAGCCCCAGTCCATGTCGTATGCTTTCTCCACGTCTCCAAATGCACAATGAAACTCCTTCTCCATCAGTGTTTACCATGGTAAAACTATTTAAATCCACCTCCAGTACACCTGGCCTTAATACCCTCCTATTTAGTCTCTTGCACACACAAGAACCTTCTTTCTATCCATCATATCTGCCAATTCTTTACCAGTCATGCTGTCAGCATTCAAAGTTCTTACACTCTCCAATACTTCCTTGTGACCTCCTGGCTATGGTCATGCCTTCCTCTTCTTCTTCTTGGACCCTGTAGGCTAACAGCACTGGTGGCAGTCATTGTTAACCCGGGTCTCGATTGATCTGCTATGGAAATGTCTCATTGTCCGCATATTGATTTGGCAAAAATTTTACAGCGGATGCCCTTCCTGACGTAACCTTCCCATTTAGTTAGGCTTGGGATCAGCACGAAGAAATATACTGATCCATATGTAGGAGAATAAGAACCATCTCAAAATATTAGAGCCAGGCACAGTCAGAAACCCAGTCTCTGATATATTGACTCAAACTAAGACGTCATGGGATTGGCTGACAACCATCCAACAAACAATGTTTATTTTTATCATTATAGACAAAATGTAATTCTCATACAGGATAATGATCATTAGCATTTTCCAAAACTGTGCCAAAATGACTAAATTCTGTCCAAAGAAAAGATAAAAGTTTAGAGAATGATGTCTTGTCCTCCAAAGTCTCTTGATCTCCCAATGAGCCACAGGGAAGAGATGGAACCACATAAATAAAATGAGTGTCCAGCAAATGAGACAGAGCTGTGAAGAAAAGGTGCTGGGAGGTTTGGATACAAAGTTATATTTTTTTTCCTTCAAAAATTGCTGGAAGGGATTCAATGAATCTGTGTTGCTGTGATAAAGACAAGTGTTGGACTGGACTTAGGCCTCGTCCCATTTCCAGTTTACTCCACTTTCACAGAGAAAACGTATAAAAAGTAAGTGAAAATGAAACTCTGCAATTTCTAAAGTGCCTTTTGTCAAAACATAAGTAGGCAGGTTTTTCTTTTTACTGTTTACCACAAGGATCATGCCGCAAAAACCATTACGGTCGATGTCCTCATCATTTTCTTTAACCGCTTGCTACTTTTTAGATACGCTGTTGCAGACTTCTTGCTTCACTGGCCAATACACTTCAGCATGCAGTCTGAGATATTAACTGTAAAATGCATACTTTACCACAAAAGAAAATCAGCTCAGTGCAAACACAGATCTAACATGATATGACAAAATCTGAATGCTGTGTTATGCAACTTCATCATGGATTCATGGTCCAGAGATTCATGAAAAGATGCAGGGTTTGAATGAGTGGGAAAGATAAATATGCATCAGTTACTTCCATCCACCCATCCATCCATCCATTCATCCATGCTGTAACGTATCTCAGAGGTTGTTAAGCCTCAGGACTACACTTGCTTCCTGATAAATGAACCCCATACTATTACCTTTTAATACTCACGGCGACATTTAAAATAAAAACTATACTAAGTTTATTATTACATTTAAAGTTCAAAAATGTACCCTGTTTATGTAACAGTCCTCAAATACAATTCCACCCCCAGACCCACCTTATACACCCAAATGATCTAATATGAGAAAAAAAAAATTCCCTGGTTGACCAAAAAATCGAGAAGAATATATTAATATTATTTCTTATTTGTTTATTTACTTTTTCTGCAAAGCTTATCCTGATTAGGGTCACACCCTGGACAGGTCAGCAGTCTATTGCAGGGCAGACACACAGACAAACACATTCACACGAACACACTCACACCTTGGGGACCATTGATCATCTCCAATCCACCTGACGTGCATGTCTTTGGACGGTGGGAAGAAACTGGAGCTCCCGGAGGAAACACACACAGAAAGGACCTTTCTGAGAACTGTCCCTTCTGGAAATGGAACCCAGGACCTTCTTGCTGTGAGCTGACAGCGCTACTCACTGCACCACTGTGCCGCCCATACTTTAGACATTTAATTTCATTTTGCTTAGAAATGAAAATTTATAAAATTGCAACATTCATACATTCTGATATGTTGTGAACAGGCCAGGATCAAAGTGATCCCAAAGAACAGAGAAACGTACAAAATATGAACGGGACAATAACCAGTATAACAAACAAATTTAGCACACCTCATCGAATATGATGCAAAAATTATTTCGAGAACTTCAGCATTTCAAACTCTGTCACATGGCCCCAAAAGATAAGAGTTGAAAAAAGCAAAAGTCAGAACTGGAGGCTAATCAGTGGAAGAAATTGTTTGTATTCGAGTCGGTTTGGCAGAAATGAACATCTTAATGAAATCTGAGCTGAGTTGTTTGTGTTTGGTCTATTTGTTCATAGAGTGCCAGCTCTTAATATCTGTTGAAATATGAGGAGCTCAATGGCATCCAGAATTACATAAGACTTTCATTTTTGCGTATTGCTTCATTTGGTACAACCAAGAGTTTCGCTACAAAGAACAATTTGTAGCTTTTTCTGGGCACAGCAGGTTAACAAAAAGAGGAGGTTTCGAAAGACTGGTCAGAAAAAAAGCTGAATGTGGCTTTATTCGTTTTATAACCACAGCATGAGCATGAGCACACTTTCACAATAAACTCTCCAAATATATCCACAATAAAGGGGAATTTCCAGTGTTCCTCATGATCAAATATTGAAGAAAGTTGCTCAGATTTTGGTTTGCAACACTCAAAACAGCTCACAGTGGCGGTGAATGGAACCAGACGTCTGAATGGAGGTGAAGACGCTGCCCGACGCCTGAGACACTATTTAACCAGAGTCTGGAGAAGATTTCAGACTGACACTCAACCCATCCTTATTGGTGGGATACGTGAAGAATGCGTGAAGCAAAATAGTCCCCAAAGAAAAGTGATTTCGTTTAGATGGACTGTTTCACGATCATCATTTCATTAAAAAAAATGAAAAATGAAACAGGAGAAAAAAATGACCTTATTTTTGGTGGAGATGGCTGGATCCATTCGCCACCACAGTAAAGAAATGTCTTCCTAAAGAACAATTCTACAAAGAAGCCATTCTGGATGATGTCACGTTTCAACCACCGTATCACAATCCCAAATAAGAAAATGCTCGAATGGTTTGGGAAATGAGAAAAATAAGAAAAAATAAAAACCCAAAGAACCAAGGCTATTTCACGTTTTGTCTGGTCAACTTCATTTCATTTCTTAATATACATCCATTCCTGCATTTCAGGCCTGTAACATATTCCAGAAATTGGGATGGCGGGCAATTTAGGACTAGTAATGAGGTAAAAAATAAAATAAATAATGATCAAACGAGCTAAAGTAATCCTTTGCCCATGTGGTTAAATCAGCTACTGACTGAAAACACCGCTAAGCAAAATGAAGGCTAAACCTGGCTTGCAAAAACCAAGTATGGGGGGCTGATTTTAACAGCAGTTGGACAATAACAGGCCCAGTAATACTAGAAATGATAGAAGATGTTTCACACAATTAATCCTTATATCACACTCTACATCCTGGAGTGTATCATTCTCTGTCCATCCTTCCAGGGCAAGTCTCAGAAACCAGAAGAAATCCTCCTGCAGAAGTATCATAGTGTACACCTGGAGTGCTCAGTTCTTTTTAGACCAACAATGATGTACATACTCAAACTAGAACTATTCAATCCTGGCCAATGCTGAGGATGGGCCATGTGAAAGTGAAAGTGACAACCCTTGTCATTGCGAGGTCACAGCATGAACCACAACGAAATTGGACCTCTGCTTTTAACCCATGCACACAAACACCGTGCAGCAGTGGGCAGCTATTGAAAGCGCCCGTGGAGCAGTGATGGGGACGGTACCTTGCTCAGGGGTACCTCAGAGCAACCTACTTGTGAGGGAATCGAACCCACAATCTTCCGATGCTGGGCCAACTCCCTCACCACTAGGCCACCGCTGTTCATGTTGGATGTACCAAGAGTTTGTGTAATTTTGCTCCTTACTGCTTACGAACCATTGTGTTGAAACTTCATGAGATAGAAAATCATGGAGAAAGCATACGAAGCAGAACGTAAAAACTCTGTGCTGAAGAGAAAGTGGTGTTACGAGAAGTTCTTTCCCACCAAATCATTCCACAGCGCTTCAGTTCATGCTACAGGATTTTGGGCCTGACTTTCCACTCGCTGTCTGGTTTTATAGAGCGCAGAGAAAAGCTCCAGATCAGAGGCAGACCTGTGTTCGTTCAGGCCTCCAAATAAGCTCTCGATGGCTGTGTGTGAACGTCTGAGAGACGCAGCAGACACTTGCTGATGGTGAACATTCTGGAGGTTCCTATCTCTGCCTGGCCACTGCATCTGATCTGTGCAAAAAGTTCTGTACTCTTTATATCAATGACCTAAAGTCATGAATTTCACTTCTTTTTGCACTCAGATAAACAGCTACCGCTGGGTTCCCCTCTTAAGTGTTGGTTCCTCTCACCACTATTTCCTCTTGCTGGGAATGATTTTTTCCACCAGCACTTTGGCCATCCTAAAGAATGCTAAATAATTACAGTTTAAATGGAAAGGAATTCATTTTTGAAGTCTAGAACATTGTAAAATGTAAGTAAAACAGTACATAAAAATACTTTCATTTTTCATATTGCATAGTGTATCATTCTTTTAGATTTATTTTAAAAGTTCCATATCCTACATTTTCCTCCTTTTTACATTTTCCCCCTTACGTCAACAGAAATAGGTTTTCAAAATCAAAAACAGCCATAATTTTTCCTTTTTTCACAATGATTTTCCAGCATTTTTTGACCCTTTAGAAAGCTTTCTCTTCTTGTGGTTTTAAGTTTTATAAACGTAATTGAGCTCTGCTCATTTCATATATATGAGGCTTCCTGAAGGACGTTTCTCATTTTCAGTCCAGTCTCTGTTCCTGAGCAGTCTGATCGTTGTTTGTTGGTTAAACCACACAGTGATCTACATCTGAAGCTTCAAGCGGAACAAAGCATCTAACTGAAGACATGAAACATTTGCAGATGTTTCCAGATGATCAGGTGATTCATTTACTGCTGATGCATTTGCACCAAGAAGGTAATTTCAGATATTCATGACATGGGTCTTAAGAATAATATATTCTCTCATTGGATACATTGCGTTTCACCCATACACACACGTGCAGCAGGGGGCAGCTATTGAAAGTGCCCGGGGAGCAGTGATGGGGACAGTACCTTGCTCAAGGGTACCTCAGAGCAACCTACTGGTGAGGGAATCGAACCCACAATCTTCAGATCCGGGGCAACTCCCTAACTACTAGGCCACCACTGCCTATATACTGCCTATATATATATATATATATATATATATATATATATATATGTATATAAAATTTCTCTCATTATTTTAATCTCTCATTATTATTAAATTTGGACCTTTCACAGGGCACTGGTCTCACATTCACAGATTCATTTCAGGATGAAATTCCAAAAAATTACCTGAAAAACTCAATTTACTTCTTTGATCACACAACTGTGGTCCAATCTCTCCAATACAACAGTTGTACATAAATATGGCCAATATTGAACGTATACTGATCAAACCAATTATCTCAAAAAAAATTAGTAATAAAGTAATAAAGTTTGTTCTATAAAGCTATTAAACAATGTTGCCTAATAAAAAAGAGGAAGTAAGTGTTTCTTCTTTCCGGTATGTTGTTGGCATGAGTGCGTCATTGCAACATCATTATAAATTGCACTACAGTGAGGTTTGATCATCCTAGTCTCTTCTGAGCCTGGGCTCCTGCAGACAAGAAACTTAAGGAAAGGTAAGAAAAGCGTTTGGATTGTTAATATCTACGAGTCTTTACGAGCTTTTATGTCACTACTTTCAACCCGTATCATGTAAACCAATGGAAGGGAGGTTGTTTTTTCCCGGATCTTTCTGGTCTTTAGTTCTTTAGAAGAAATTCAGCACCGGATATATAACTGGGTTGTGTGCTTTAATGCTGCTTGAACGTGGGTATAAAATTTGTTCCTGTCGAGCATTTCCCAAAATCTTTTTTTTTTTTGGATAATATGCCAACATATAATTGACTCTCAATGTTTCTCACATTTATAATTTGGTATAAATAATATGTTTATACATAAATAACATCCTCCCAGGTACTTTCAATACACTCACCACTGAAACTGACTTTGACTTCTGCATGCAATAAACTCCCAAACATATCCGTTGTAGAAGGTGTGAAGAGTGATCAGGCAAGATACTGCTGCTATCGCTTGCTTGCTACTGACCTCAGAAATCGAGCAAAAGTCAGAATTTCCTGTACATGCTGCATGAAATAGTTTTGCACATTTTCGCTGACCTCTAATAGATAAGGTTTTAGAAAAAATGCACATACTGCTCCATAAATCTAGAAGTTAGAGAGTCGTCCCTCAATCTCACCCACTCAATTTCATAGCCGCTTGTCCTAATTAGGGTTGTGGGGGATGGGATGCCGGAGCCCAGATCTTAAAGGTCACCAGTCCATCACAGAGAGTCATCATTTTAGGCAGAAATTACAGGATGATAGATTTTATTGATAAACTTGATGTAGAACCAGATAGTACAGTTTCGTGCATCTTTCTGGAGCACTTTTTGAAGCGCTGTTCTGCTGACCAGGTCGTTCGAGCTGATGGTTTGTATCAGATACGCAAGAGATGCAAACAAACACTGCTTACGGCCCTATATCAGCAAGGTTCCACAGGAACTGTGTTATCTACCCAAAAAACTGAACATGGGACCTGGGTTCAAGACAATGAGCAAAGAGCAGAAGGTGAAATGTTGATTTTTGATGGGTAAGGGGGTGGACTGAAGGGTGCATGAACAAGGCAGGTTCTTAAGATGACTGCTTTTGCATTTTTACTAAGAAAGAGGACCCCCCATTATCCCTTCTCCATCACCCATTTGCTAAAGGGTAAACTTTCCCTCCACTCCCTTGGAATTACCCTTAGGATGTCTCAATACCCTGTGTTGTCCACATTGAGAAATTTTGCACCAGCGTTAACTTGACACTTTATCTTCCCTTGAAACTAGATACGTTTTCCCCATATCAGATATTATGGGGAATCTTAGGGGGTGCATTTCAGAAACAATGCAACTGCCTTGGCCACAGTGTTTGGAGGTCCAGAGTAATCTCTTCATTATTGGTTATATGTCCAGTCTCATGGGTGGTGTTGCGCCTGTTATCCCACGAAACCGCCATGATAACACTCAATCAAGTCTTTCGTAGTAGGATCAGCGACCACAAAGCCCTTGCTGCGATGTTGAAATAATGTTATGTTTTTTGGCGCATAAAGGGAGTTGAAGGGCTTATATAGACAGAGAGTATTAGGAAAGGGATTAACAGAGGCTTTTTACAAACGTCACTCTGGAAAGCACCAACAAACGTTGCCTTTCCTGCTGATAGGCTTCTCTCTTGTCTGTGCTTAATAGCAAGCCTCTTTGGAATTAAGAGAGAGCCTTCTTTTTAATACGTGCATTTCCTGAGCTCGAGGGCTAGCGCTAATTGGCTCTCATTCGATATGTGAGCCATTTTCTGTTTTGAGTAAACACTTTCATTTTTTGGCTTGGCAATAGCAAGCTGTTGGATTAATTTTTTAGGGACTATCAAAATGAGGAGCCAGAAAACTTTCTCTCCGCTTGCAACTGCTTTTCTTTTTTTTTTTTCCTAATTCATAATTCGCTTTCGTCTTCATTATCATATATTTCAAGCTTTGATTTGGAACTGTAAAGCACAGTGTCCACAAGCATGTGCTAATGTAGGCAGTTTGCACTTTCTAAATAAACTACCATAAATGGGGAAGTAATCCCCAGACATCTTCCTGGAGATCTACCTTCCTTTTGAAGAAGTTCAAGAGTTAGAGAAGGTGTGGAACTAGATATACAATACTGTGCAAAAGTCTTTTTTTAGTTGAGAAAGATTGAACAATAGGTAGATTAATCGGAACATGTGCAAGCACATGTAAATACAATCTATTAAACAAAGAGAGTTTATTCAATTCTAACTGGCTTTTGGTTTGTCCACCCTAATTCTTCAGGTGCTCTCCAGGATAAGTGCTGACAACCACAGGTTTAGATCCTCAATCGAATACTGGTAGAGCACTCCAGTTCCAATGCTTGGAGAAGGTTTAGTTGGTATGCTCCAGGGCTAAGAAATCAAACGTTCTATTCCAATATCTGTATTTATTCACTCTCCTCTCTACAGATTGCTATTTGACCTACAGAGGCACCATGCAGTGGACAGCTCAAATGAGGGACCTGGTCCTGACGGTGTATAGCATCACACTGATCACAGGCCTTCCCGCCAACCTGCTGGCCCTCTACACCTTCATCCGAAAGGTGAAGCAGAATCCTGCGCCAATAGATGTGCTCTTGCTCAGCCTCACCATCTCAGACCTGATCTTCCTTGTCTTCCTGCCATTCCGTATGAAAGAGGCAGTCGACATGAAATGGACCATGATCTACTTCCTCTGCCCACTTTCTGGATTTATCTTCTACACCACCATATACAACAGCACCTTCCTCCTGACAGCTATCAGCGTAGAGCGCTACCTCGGAGTGGCCTTCCCCGTCAAGTACAAACTCAGGCGTCATCCCCGCAATGCTGTGATAGCCAGTGTCATATTCTGGGTGATTTCCTCAGCGCATTGCAGCATTGTGTACATCATGCAGTACTACGATCACACCAACAGCACCGCCCTTGATCCATCCAAGCGGAACACCTGTTATGAGGATTTCAGTGTGGAACAAATGAAGGTCCTCATGCCAGTTCGTCTGGAACTGTTCCTGGTGCTCTTCTGCATCCCCTTCATCATCTGCTGCTTCTGCTACATCAACTTTATCCTCATCCTGTCCCGGCTACCCAACATCAGTCCAAAGAGGCGTTTCAGGGCTATTGGGCTTGCTCTTGGAACCCTTCTTGTCTTCATTATCTGCTTCATGCCTTATAATGTGTCCCATGTGGTTGGTTTCATCGGTTGGCGCAGTCCTGAATGGAGAGTGTATGCGCTGCTCACTAGCACCTTCAACGCCTGCATGGACCCCTTCATCTTCTACTTCTCCTCTTCAGCACTCCGGGCAACATTTAAATACTGCATGCAAAGAATTGGCAGGAGGATGCGTCTTTCTGTCAGCTGTCACCATTTGAACTGCTCTATGGTCGAGGAGACCACGCAAAGCTCCAATGACAGTTCTCGCTAGAGTCTGCAACTTCAGGACTTTTCAGGATTTTTGGGCTGAACGACTGGAGCTGCTTTTCACAAGCTTATGTCCAGACTTTGTCCTCCTACACTGAAGCAAGTCATCAACAGTGTTTCAGTGTCACTTCCCATAAAGAACAGCTTGAAAATGTGGAATGCAGCAGATTTTTCATGTCAAGGTCTTCACTGTGTGAAGACACAACACAGCAGTGAACAGTGAACTACAGCGAAATGCTTCTCAGTTTTTAAACCATACACACCCAAGTGCAGCAATGGGCAGCTATACATCCAGCGTTGTGGGAGCAGTGGGCACCTTACTCAAGGGAACCACAAGGACACTACTGATCCAGGACTGCAGGCCACCACTGTCCCAGTGTTTTACAGAGGAGGCAGAAGTGCTACCTGGCACAGTGATTCACAAATGGACACTTGCTTTCTGCTCGAAATGACATTTCATGGTCACACACGCAGAATGAAATGAAAAGCTCAGTGCCAAGGGTTATGATGGAGCTCCTTCAACAACCCCTTGACTTTTAGAAATACTGTGCAGTTTAAGTATTTTTTATTATTTATAAGCTGTTCTATATGATTCTTTACTGTTGCCTTCATGACTTTTGGAAGAAAACTAGGTGGTTCAATGAACATGTACCGACTCGCCGGCGGGTCCAGAATGACTATTTCTTTAACTTATTAACTCTTTTTACAAAAACGCTTTATATATATCTGCTAACATATCATTTATATTGTGTTTCTTCATGTGATTTTTCAGGAAATCAGCATGATATAAGCTCCTTGAAATATATTAATGATCTAATCATTGCAAAATACCTTCTCTTGTATATTACATTGCACACTATCTATTTCTGGGTCAATAAATTACAAATGACAGTTTTGTCGAAAATGTCAGGTTGTTTTGGTTTCTAATAATCATTTTTCTTAGGGTTTCACTATCTATAAGTTGTCACTTTCATCTTCAGGAGAATACGAGCTCGACAGCCAAGCTCAAAACTCAGTGATGAAGAGATAATGGTAATACTAGATGAAGCTCTTTCCACAATAATGTGCTTTTGCTCTGGTTGAAGTTCATGCTACTGGATTTTAGCCAGATTTTCCACTCGCTGTCAGGCTTTATAGAGCACAGAGGAAAGCTCCAGATCAGAGGCAGACCTGTTTTCATTCGGGCCTCCAAATAAACTCTTGATTGCTGTGTGTGCTCTTTAATGATATCTGAGAGATTCTCCGACGCCTCAGACACCTGCTGCTGACGAACACCTAACCGCTGCTCCTGATCTGTGCAAAAAGCTCAGCACTTCTGTACTTTTTTTATAGCAGTGTCCTAAAGTCATGGATTTCACTTCTTTTCACACTTAGATCCATTTTTAACAGCTACCGCTGGGTTCCCCTCTTGAGTGTTAATTCCTCTCAACATTTTTCCTCTTGCTGGGAACACCTTTACCCTCAACCAACTGGGCCTTCAATCCTGAGTTCTCTCCTTGCCCTTTTAAGACTGATATATAACCACTGTTTTGATATATAGGACTGCTGTTCTGATTGTCTTCTTTTGTATATAAAGTGAAGTGAAAGTGAAATTGACTACGTGTCATTGTGAAACATGGCACAGCACTTTACTTCAAGCCTCTACTTTGCTACTTGCAACCCGTATCATGTAAACAACTGAAAGAGAGACTGTTGTTTTTCTGGACTTATTAGGACTTATTATTATTGGTATTAAGTATGAATAAATTCCAAAACAATAACTGTTTTTTTTTTGGTTTTTTTAGTAAAAGTCCAAATATTCCTCAGCAAAACATTAAAACACAAGAAAGTCTAGATATTTGGAAAATGAGGGACGGCTCAAGATATCTGGACAGTACTTTATCTCCAGGATTAGTGCTGACAACCATGGGTTAAGATTCTGTGTCAAATCCTGGTAGCGCCTCCGGTGCTTGAAGAACATTTAGTTGGCATCTGGGGTGAAGGCATCTAACATCAAACTTTTCATCCAAACATCTGTATTTTTTCACTCTCCTGTCTCTCAGATTCACCTACAAGTGCACCATGAGACGAATGAGTGACCTGGTCCTGATGGTCTACAGCATCACACTGATTGCTTCAGGCCAACCTGCTGGCCCTCCACACCTTTGTCCGAAAGCAGGATCCTTTGGCAGTTGATTTGGGCAGGAGGATGCATCTGCCTTTCAGTTGTCTACAGTTGAACTGCTGAGTGAGGAGACCACACAGAGCTCCAATGGAAGTTCTCGCTGAAATCATCAAGAGTTTCAGGATTTTTGAAAAGGTCTTTGAAAAGGTTCATAACCTTTCGATTAGCAATCAGAGCCACTTTTCACTTGCTTGTGTCCAAACTTGCCCTCAGGCATAGAAGCAAGATCAGTAGAGTCATTAACCATCATGGCGATCATGTTACTTGTGTCACTTCCCGTAAAGAACATGCTGAAGATGTGGATCGCAGCAGTTGTTTGCGTGTCACAGACTGATCTCTATCTGCTTGACAGAGGAGGCAGACGTGCTGTGAACTCGGTACAGCGATTCACAAGTGGACCCTTGCGTTCTGCTCAAAATGACATTTCATGGTCACACACTCAGAATGTGATGAAAAGCTCAATGCTGGGGTAATGATGGAATTCTTCACACATTCTCTGGTAGGTTCAACAACTCCTCGACTTGTAGAAATAACATGCACTTAAAGTTTTTTTTAATCATAAGCTGTTCTATATGAGTCTTTACTGTTGCCCTAGTGATAAATTCCAAAGCATATTTATTAGATTATAAACGAAAATCTGTATTTTGCATTTCTGAAGACATCTAGTCATTCCAAAAATACATTCTCTAGTCAATGTGCACTTTCAATTTGTGGGTCAATCAATTACAAATGCATTTAATAAAGCATTTAATCGCAAACTTTTGTTGAGAATTATGTTGCCTGACTGATTCGGCTTCTAAGGATAATCTTTTCTAGGGCTCCAGAAGGCTTTCAGGCTCAAAAGCCAGGAAAGAGTTTTTCTCCGTTGGGCGCCCATAGCATTTTAGAGCTGTCTGGCAGTGTGGCCTTATTTTAAACATCGCTTTAATTAAATCGGCCACTTGATTGTGTACTTTAAAATGTGATTTGTTCATTTTTATAGTAGACAGTAAGTAATGCTGTGCCCTAGACCCTTTCCACAGAACTGCTCCACATTAGTGGCTCATAGCACCAGTTCTGAACTGAAGAAGCTTAATTTATAGCTTAAACACAAATGCAGGCCCCCGTCTTTAGAATGGACAAACCTCTTAGGGAACGGACCACGCTGACAGATGATGGTTGCCTATAAGATTTCCTAACCTAAACTGTTCATGTCCCTCAGAGCTGAATGAGACCATGTGAAATGGTCTTTTAAAATAACAATTAAAGTACTGTGCAAAAGTCTTGAGCCACCACTCTTTTCTTCATGCTTTGCTCAGGAACCATCTTTTGGATGGTTCAAACAGTCTGATGTTAGATCAAATGAAAGAAATGGGAGCAAAAGTTTTTAGTGCATTTAGAGATACTAGGTTCCAGATAAAAGTGGTTCCACCCACTCAGCGTTCAGCATCAGCAATAATCCCATGATCATCTGGAATCCTCTGCACCTGTTTCTTCACTGCTTTGTTCTTGCAACTACGCTTTGTGTTTGAAGGTTCAGACGTAGATCACTGTGTGGATTAACCAACACAGAACTATCAAACTGCTCAGGTTCAGAGACTGAACTGAAAATGAGAGACAACAACACTGTCCTTCAGGAAGATCTGGAGAACTGCTCAGGTACAGAGACTGGACTGAAAATGAGAGACAACAACACTGTCCTTCAGGAAGATCTGGAGAACTGCTCAGGTACTGAAAATGAGAGACAAAAACAAACAAAACATGAAATAAAAAAAAGACAAGAAATTCTGGCTCTTTGTGCCTAAAGACATTTACAAAGCATTATATGCTAAAAAGGACATGCAGTTTGATCCACTTCTTCACCAAGACATTTTCACAAAAATACTGTGGACTTTGGATTAAAAAATAACAAATAACTTTTACAGCCAAGTAACAATTAAATTATAAAATAAATTAAGAAAAGGAAAATGGAGGGAACTATTAAAACCAAAACTATTAAAGCAATCGAATAAAGCATTTATTAGTGAAATAAGGGCAATAAAGAAACTTTTATGGAATATGAACAGTAATGCATCTTATATTTACCTACCAAAATCATATTACTTACACGGGCTGCTGAAGGAATTAGAGGAAGACAAAATTGATTCTTACATTCATGAGGAGCTAAAAGCTTTTTAAATGTTGTAGAGCTGTATGCAAAAGTGTTAGATTAGTGTTAGTTTTCCCGAGTGCAGATCTTTTACAAGGAACCCATTTTAAAGCATTTTAAAGTGTGTTTTACCAGTTTTTGTCTTTCCAACATGAATAACATGCCAAAAAATGGACATGGACAAAAAACAAGTGGGTTCTCTGTAGATGTGAACTTGATGCATGGCATTTGTAAAACTTATTAAATAGGTACCTTAATGTAATATTCTTTAGTAAATGTATAGCAGCATTTGATTATAGAACTGAAATTTCTTCAGAAGGTTTCTTGCATGAGGTTTGATCTTTGGGTCTGATTTTATGTTCTGTTTTCTATAATGACTTTTCATCTCAACTTTCAAATGGACCTTATAATAGACCTGTTCCAGGACCATTTTTAAACTTACAAAGGATTCGGTTGAAATATTAACTTTTGAGCTCCCCCCAGCAGAAGCCCAGAGGAATCTTTTGAGGGCTCAGTTTACTGGTATGCGGGTTGTTCAGCATTGAGAAACTCCTGCTTTTCTGATGCTTTCTACTCAGCGGTGGTCTGAGGCTGGGAGTTTCCAGCACATGAGCTGCAGAATAAAGCAAATGAATTTCTGCCCAGTCAGTGAGCGAAGCTACTCATTCACAGCTTTATCAGCTCTCTAGACGGAAGCCAGAGACGGAAATGATGAAGTAATAAAATACTTTGTTATTTAGAGTTTTCAGGGATCTTTATTTGAGTATTTACTTTTTCATTAATCATACATTTATGTACTTTCTGCTCCATTTCCAGAACAGACCTGAATACATTTGAGGGGAATTAATTTTATTCTCCATCACTTTCCCAACTTCCCAACAGAGAGAGGACAGGGAGAGTGGACGGTGGAGTTCAGGGTGTGTTGAGTGTGTGTCCGTGACGGGAGAACTAGTAGAGACGGTGATGAAAGTGAAGCGGTGAAGTTCATGTGGATTATTTTCAGTAGATTGTTTTTATTGGAGTTGAAGTTCGAGGCTTTAATAGTCTTTAATTCTATTAATATGGAGTGAGATTCAGTTCACTTTCACACAGACAGACGCTCCAGACGTCCTTCAGAGGAGACACCTCACTTTGCCTCTCAGTGCCTCCTGCTGCTTTTGCTGCCTCTCAGGCACTCCTGTGCACACACTTTACACTCTCAGTACCTCCTGTACTTTTTACTTTTACACTCTCAGTATTTTGTTCTGTACTTTTGCTATACTCTCAGTACATTCCTGTACTTTTACCTCTCCAGTACATTCTGTGCTTTTGCTACACTCTCAGTACATTCCTGTACTTTTTACTTTATACTCTCAGTACATTCCTGTACTTTTTACTTTATACTCTCAGTACATTCTGAGATTCTGGGGAAGCAGTGGCCTAGTGGTGAGGGAGTTGCCCCACATTGGGAGAAGTTGTGGGTTCGATTCCCTCACCGTGGAACCGCCCTGGTACCCTGAGCCGCAGTTGCGTCACATCTCACTGCTCCCGGGCGCTTTCAATAGCTGCCCACTGCTGCATTGTTTGTGTGCACATGGGTTAAAAACAAGTCCAATTTCGTTGTGGATTCCACGCTTGCTGTGCTGTGACCTCATGGCCAGCCAAGTTTTCACATTCCTGTACTTTTACTTTATACTCTCAGTACATTCCTGTACTTTTTACTTTATACTCGCAGTACGTTCCTGTACTTTTACTTTACGCTCTCAATACATTTTTGTACTTTTACTTTATACTCTCAGTACATTCCTGTACTTTTACTTTACGCTCTCAGTACATTTTTGTGCTTTTTCACTACTAAGTAGTTGAATCGGTACTTTAAGGCTTTTTGACTTTTCGCATCACCTCTGCTTTTAAAAATAAGTCTGGCATCGCAGGGCGGATGACGGATGATGCACAGGAGAAAAAAAAGGAAAAGTGGTAAAGTTCTGATGCGGAGGTGGTTGTTTATTAATTTCTCTCTCTCTACCCTTCTCTTTTTCTCCCCTCTTCTCTCAGCCTTCTCTCGGCATAATCTCGGCCTCTTTCATATGTTGTGCTCTCTCTCTCTCTCTCTCTCTCTCTCTCACTCTCTCTCTCTCTGCTTTCCCTCCCTCGCTCTTTCCTAATCAGCTCTCCCTCACACACCTGAAGGTGTATAAATCCAGATAAGAGAAGCTACTGAGTTTGGCTGAGGATGTGGCTGTGTCTTATTAATTTTCCATTATCCGAGCTGCAAGAGTAAACACAGAAGGCGTGGAAGTTGGCAGCAGAAAGACCGCCGTCCCCTTTGAAAGAAGCTGGGGTTGGCGGACTCTCAGAAGCAGCAGCTGGAGAGGATGAGCCACTGGCAGATGAGGCAGTCAGTATTTCAGCCCTGACTGAAGCATTCAGGGAGTTCCTGTGTTACATCAGTCTTTATTTTTCCCTCTTGCGCAAAGTGGTCTTTTTTTATGCTTCTTTTCTGCACTTGGGAACAAAATGAGGGCAGCAGGGAGTAGAACCGATGCTTATAAGAAATGGAAACACTGAATGGATTTTGTGGCGTGATTCAGCATCACGTTGCTTTTCATTCATGAAATGACATGCAGCAGTTACAACTTAGAGGAGTTGTGCAAGTGTGCTTGCTTTTTCCTAGAATTATATCGGTTTGATTCTTTTGGAGATATATGTTGATTACTATGATCTACCACTATTGGATCAGAAAGAGGATGTGTATGAGAGCAAGTGGGAAGTGACTACGCCTTCTTCATTTTCACTCACAGGTCATAAAGTCAGCTATTGACCAAAATTGTGGATTTCAAACATATATTTGGCTGTATTCACCCAAATGTTACTAAAACTTTACTAAACCAATAGCCATATATATATATATATATATATATATAATATATATAAAGAAGTTAAATGAAAGTGATGATTTGTTATTGTGAATATAGCACACAGTGAAATGCAACAAAATGCATACTCAGCATTTGACCTAAACACTGTGCAGCAGTGGGCAGCCATATCCAGTGCCCAAGGAGCAGCAATGGGGATGGTACCTTGCTCAAGGGTACCTCAGTTCATCCTACTTTTCTGGGATTTGATCCCACAAGCTTCCTATTATAGGGCCTAGACCACTGCTGCCCTTCCAATTAAACAAAACAATGCTTGCACCAAGAGATGTAGACTGTTTGGAATTTGTTGTTGTTGCCGAACATCTAGACAGCAACACTAAAATGGCCTGAACCTGCGCCGCATCTGGCTTATTCCTGTAGCTCTTACACCATATCAGTAGTAGCTGTTTAGACGTGGTTCATTTGAAACAGATCTAGTGGTTGAACTTTGGTTTAAATCATTTTGAAAGGCTTTCAGAAAGTACAGATTTGTATACTTTTTTTAAGAGAACTTATGAAATGAGTTAAAATGAACATTTTTCACACACAGATTGCAACATACACATTAAAACGGTTTGACAGCTTTATTTGCAGCTAAATGTTATCACTATGGAGATTCACATGTGCCATGTTTGCAGTGAATGTTGGAGTTCCTTTAAGGGTTAAATGAAATGAAAAAGAAACCTGTTATTACTTTTGTTATAATTTTACACCTACAGCTCTCCAGCATTGCATTTGTTAGAATGAGTTTAGAAGAAGGATAAAATATATGGTCAAGCACATATGAAACATGACACACACTGGATTTGACCCAGGTTTGCCCCTTGTAAACTTTATATGAGATGTATTGGAGGAAGAGAAAGTTGGCGAATATTGTGCATTTTATGAACAAATGTTTTTTTTTATAATAAATATATCATAATAAGTAAGTTGATACATTTAGATTTCTTTTTATTTAGTAATTTGGGAAATAAGATGAAGTGAAAGTGACTATTTTATCATTGTGTAACATTGCACAGTGAAATACAAGGACATCCAACCTCTGCTTTTCACCCACAATCACTGTGCAGCAGGGGGCAGCTATTAAAAGTGCATGGGGAGCAGTGATGGGGATTGTACCTTGCTCAAGGGCACCTCAGGGCAGGCCACTGGTCTGGGACTCGAACCATATATATGGTTTATATTGCTAGTTTTACAGTGAATCCACTGGTTTGAAAAAAACTAAATCCTAATTTGCCCTGCAATCTTGTACATCGTTTAAGGAAATAATTCAGTCCCCGAGTCTGGGTGCAGCCAGGTTTCAATCTCTTCATGTTGAGCCTACACCCATTACCCACGATAAAATCACAATAACGCACAACATCTCTTGACTGATTGCTTTAGGCTAAACTGAAAGCGTTTTATGTGTTTGCAGTCAAACTTGTCTAAATTGATATTTCAGTTCTCCATTACAGGATCCACCTCTGCACCGGAGTGAGCAAGTGCAGGAGTAAATAACAGACATGGCTTCAGGATCTGAGCTATTTGCTTTATTACAGCACATACTCATCCAGGAGGCTTTGCAAAGACATCTGGCAGAGCTCCCACAGTCGGATATAACACACACTGGGGAGGGTCATGACCAGAATACCTCTTCACAGACACACACCCATACTTACAAGAATGAGGGAGGAAATGGTGTTAAATGTTGCAATAATAAAAACATATTAAACTTTAATACATGGCTTTTAATATTTAACAACAGAGGAAGTAAAACAACATAACAGCACAACCTTTTGAGGAAACCAGCTCTCTTTAGACTTCTGGTGGGCTTTTGACAGCAGCAACAACAAACAAGCAAAGCCACAACCATAACAACAACAACAACAACAATACTACTACTAATAATATCTGCCTTGTGCTAGATTTCTCTCTAAAGGATGGCCAACTTTGGGAGGTCAGGTCCACAATCACTTATACAGCGATGACTGGAAGTCCTGCAAGTCGTGCACTATGACTGGTGGGAGTCATTTTAGTCCTGCCAGTCTCCCAGTCAAGACAGCAAGAACCTATGGACTATTCTAACATCTAACATGAAAGACAAAACATGTTCATATAGAAATGGATTATGTAAGAGTGTCTAGGCTGAGGGGTGGAAGGTGCCACCATGAAAAACAAAATGAAACATTATTAATGAATCCCAACTTTCCTTGACGTAAAGTTGCCTCTTTATAATAATGACTGTCCATGTTTTTTTTGCTTTCCAGTATTCAACATGAGGCTAAAGCTCATGTTCAGCTGATGTTTGAGCTGCAAACAACTGCTTGGAGTGACATCAACCATGCAGGATTGTGAGACCAACCTGTGCCTTTCGGTCTATATCATCACCTTCATCACAGGCTTCCCTTCCAACATCCTAGCCTTCTACACATTTGGCTGCAAGGTGTGGCGAAAACCTGTGCCCATTGATATCCTTCTGCTCAACCTCACCCTTTCAGACCTGCTCTTCCTCATCTTTCTGCCTTTCAAGATGCAGGAGGTGGCCAACGGAATGAAGTGGAACATGCCCTACTTCCTGTGCCCACTGTCTGGCTTTGTCTTCTACATGACCATCTACAACAGCACCTTCTTCCTAACAGCGGTGAGTGTGGAACGCTACCTGGGCGTGGCTTTCCCCATCCAGCACTCTTTGAGACGGAGACCCATCTACGCCGTCTTGGCCAGCATCTTCCTCTGGATGCTGTCCATACTCCACCTCAGCATCGTCTACATCATGCCCTACTACAACCCTCCAGGAATGGGCCCACCGCCGCGGAACGTGTGCTACGAGGAGTTCACAGACGGCCAGCTAAGGATACTTCTGCCCGTTCGGCTGGAGTTGTGTGTGGTTCTCTTCTGCATCCCACTGCTGATTTGCGCCTTCTGCTATATCAGCTTCATCCGAATACTCATGCAACTGCCCAACATTGGCAGGCGTCGCCGCCTCCGGGCTATTGGCCTGGCCTTGGGGACGCTGCTGGTGTTTGCATTCTGCTTTGGGCCCTACAATGTCTCCCATGTAGTGGGATTCATCACCAAGAAAAGTCCAGGCTGGAGGGACAAGGCCCTGCTGCTCAGCACCTTCAATGCCTGCCTGGACCCTCTAATCTTCTACTTATCCTCAGCTGCAGTGCGCAAAGCACTCAGCACGATGGGGCAGGGCATCTTGAGCCGCCTGAAAGCATGGAACTGTGCTACTTTGGTCTGCTGGAAGGCCAGGACGGGCCGAGATGAGACTACAAAAAATCCTTTTCCTAAACCAGGGGAACTCAACGCACTCTGACAGAATGGTAGCCAGAAAGACGGGAACTGACTGAAGCATGGTTTGGAAATAAAGCTTTGGCTTCTGTTTATGAAACTGTGAATCACTGTGAACCGATGCCTGCTGATAAAGCCAGCAAAATATGGTAGATATCTGGCCATGTGATTTGAGACTAACATTGTAGGTAATATGTTTGTGCAATCATCAAACTTTGTGTTGAGATTGAACGTTGCTGCTCAGGTCTTGCAAGAAACAGTTGTTGGAATATTTCCGAAAATATTCCAGCATTTATAGAGCGAAAGGTGGCAAACATATGGACGGGTCGCCAATCCATTGCAAGGTTGTTAACCTTCAGAATTGACGCCTATGATAAATTGTCACATGCCTGACATTATAGTTACTGCATTTAGCAGATGCTCTTATCCAGAGCGACTCCCATGCCCTGATTACAGGGACAGTCCACCTGGAGCAACTCTGGGTTAAGGGTCATGCTCAGGAACTTCAATGCTGACATTTCATTTCAACATATCAACACCACCATGTGACCACTGTGTAGGCTGACTAGTCTTTATCAAATAAATGTCTGTTTTCCAAAAACATTTGATTGCATTGAGATGTCAAGTTAAAGTTCCTACAGCTTTGCTGATGTTTGCATGGCCTTCACTCAATTTAATTAATTTGCCTATGCTTCCTGCAAGATTAGGCCAGCAACCTCATCTGTGACTTTGTCAGCTCAGAGATTGAGGAAAAGACCCACTGTGTACATACGAGGACGGCATATTGTGGACTTGCAAACAAAAGACTCAGGTGTTTTTGAACAGCCTGTGTATTGTTTTGGCCGGGCAGAGTTAAAAACCATGGACGTGGAGGACTGGAAAAAAAAACAAGGAAGAAAGAAAGCCCTGGCGTTGATCAGCTTCACACAACAACAAACACACTAGTCAATATGATTCAGAGTAGATGAGACACAGAGCCATCGTTTGCTTAGCATGTGAGATAAAGGGTCTGGACGGGCAGGCGACTTTATAGGTCAACAGAAAGGGCTCTTTTAGCTGCTCTCATGTTAATATTTGATTGTTATTTGGTTCCTGGGAAAAAGTAACAATAGGTTGCCTACATTGCAGATGTTGAGGTTGTTCTGTGAGCATGTGTGATTTTGTAAAACAGCACTTCTTCATTTTGGCCTGTTTACACACTAACTCAGGAAATGACAACAGCAAACCTTTTATATCTCAACAAACAAGAAAATAAAACAGGAAAACCATGCTGAAGTCTTGAGTCACCCCTTGTTTCTTTATATATTAGGGACTGTACTGAAATTGAGAAACAAAAACATTGGCCTTCAGGAGTACAGTTACTGGAGAACTGTCCCTCAACTATACATTAACAATACAAAAACAGGCTCTTTGTTTGCAAAATATGAAAATTGAGAGATGGCTCAAGACTAGCGCAGTACTGTATCACTATTTTATCAAACATTATCAAATGTTATAGGCCTGTCTGTAAGGCTAACGTTGCTAACAATGAATGAAAGCCAGTCACAATGCTAGTTTCGGCTAACATTAGCATGTTCCCGTTTTAATTTTTGGCCAAACAGACAACTGTACCATGCATATGTCTAGTTTAAACATATCTTCCACCTTCCTTCAGGGATGGCACTTTGTGCATTTTGTGAAATTTTCCGGCTTAAAAACTGTATTTTGCCCAAACTGTATTTTAAAGGTCTATTAGGCCTGGAATGCATTTTTGGGCATGTGGTTGATTTGAATCAATACTGTTTTTAGTCATTTAAGTCATTACATCAGAAGGTAAGAAGGAGAAGGATGAATCAAACAAAAGCAATGGATGAAAAGCAATCACAAGAAAGAGAACAAGCTAAAAGCTAGTTAGCTAACCTAGGGTCAACCTAGGATCCGAATGGATCTGAGGTAAAAAAAAAAAAAAAAAACATCTCTCAGGCATCTGTTTCCTGCTGACTCCTAATGGAAACATGGTTTTCATGACAGTTTAATTCAAAAGTAACCAAATGCTAATGCTAGTCTGGGTCAGGGTTTGTTGACCCAGGCTGACGCTCACAAAATTTCACTACTCACTATTTAGTGCACTATATAGTGAGTATGCTTTTTGTAGCACTGTCTGAATGTGTAGTGTCCCACAATGCACTGTGAAAAGTAGGCCACAAACAATGTACTCTACATCAGTCAACTGCCACCATCATGCTTTCTGAAAAATGGCAGATGGAAAATGAAGAGGACATGCGAGCTGTGTGTATGAATGTAAATGATTTTTCCCTTGGGCTTTCCGTTATATGTTAAAGTGTATTTGAACAGTTTCTTAGCGCATTAAAATCTGCATTTACATAAAAACTACCAGCCACCCTCCCTCATGTATGGAGTGTTTTTATATTTTGCCCATCGCCTCCCTACAAAGTAAGTAGGGAGTAGTGAGCGGGTGGATGATTTTGGACGCAGCGAAGGAGTCCCTTGTGTAGTGCACGCTGGGCAAATGAGTGCATCGTGAAGTGCGGCACAACAAATAACATATTAAACCCGGTTTTAGGCCTGTTTGAACCAGCCGAGAGTGATTATCTTGTCAAAACAGGCCCAATTACCAGTTCTTCAGGCCTAAACTGAAATTAGGTGTCATTATTTAATGTGTTTATTGCAGCACGGGGACGGGACATTGCTGATTGTATTGTCTGCTGAGCCTTTTTTCTTCACCAGCGTGGTGTCATAAAACCTTTATGGTATATTTCCTCGTGCTCATAATCATCTCCCTCTAACCACGGAAGTCCCTGTGGCACGCTGGTGGAGTTATGATTTATAAACCCAGCAAATATTTGTATAAGTTTATTGCTTCTGATTGCTTGGACTGTGCATGCATGCATGAATGTGTGTGTGTGTGTGTGTGTGTGTATGTGTGTGTTTCTGTGTGTGTTTGTGTGCAAATATACTACCTTAAGCACACATGGAGAGAAATAAGTGCACGAGATCATCAAGTCTCACAGAGGGAAGTTTTATAGCTTTAATTTATTATGGCTGCTTGACAAAGTGATGTTGAACAGGACCTTTTTTTCTGGAGTTCATCAAGAAAGACTTTCATGCCGTAAAGCTGTTCCTTTTGTTTACACGAAGACCTATCAAGAGAATATTGCTGGCTGCGAGGAGTCCGGATTAAGCCGGGGACCTATCCGTTCTGCATAATACACCATAAACACAGAGGTTGTGTTGGATGCATCTGCACTCTTTCCATTAACATGACCTTTAACCCTAAAAAACACACAGAAATGGCCAAAAGGAGGTTAGTAAGTCAGCCAGCTCACTGGCAGCACAAGCACAGGCAGTTCTATTCAGCTCATGCTTGCCCAAGTATGTGTGAGTTTCTGTGTGGGTGCGTGTGTGTGTGTGTGTGTGTGTGTGTGTGTGTGTGGTGGAAGTGGGTGAGCAAGCTGAGGTCAGATAGTGTCACATTTTCATGCCTCACCTTCCATTTGGAATACTTATTCCTTCTTTCACAGAAAAGAGCAATTTCTGCAGGAAGAAAACACCCTATTGGTTGATCGATTAATTGATTAATTGATGAATTGTTTTTAATTCCTTTTATAACTGAGATCTACTCACCCAACGTCATGAATAATACGCATATTCCACAGAGGATCATCATTTTTACGATGTTCAGACATCCCATCACTTCATTGGAAGCAGCCTCTGGGAATGACACCAGTCAGGCAGATGTTGAAAGCCCAGGTTATAGTGACCCAGCATTCAGAGGAACATCAACTGAACAGAATTCCTAAAATGGGCTGGTAGGTTGCTTACAGTCGTATGGTGCATATATAATGTGAATGCCTGTCTGTTTCTATCTGTCCATATCTAAATATATACATTTGAAATCAGGCCTAGAGACCTTAGACTGTGCAGAGCATCCAATTCTGTTTACGCTTTTCTGAGGGAGATTAAACACACTCTGTGGGTGCAACTGAAACCTTCTTCAGCAGTGGGTTCAGCTAAAAGTAACTGACCAATTAGAAGGTATGTCTAGATCATTTTGGAGACATAGTGGATAAACATAGACACATAAACATCAATGTATCTATCTGTTTATATGTTGACAGGATGAGCGATCTCGTTTTTGTCTGTCTGTCTGTCTGCCTGCCTGTCTATCTATCTATCTATCTATCTATCTATCTATCTATCTATCTATCTATCTATCTGTCTGTCTGTCTGTCTATCTATCTGTGTCTGACTGTCTGTCTGTCTGGCTGTCTGACTGTTTCTGTCTGTCTGCCTGCCTGCCTGCCTGCCTGCCTGTCTGTCTGTCTGTCTGTCTGTCTGTCTGTCTATCTATCTATCTATCTATCTATCTATCTATCTATCTATCTATCTATCTATCTATCTATCTTTCTGTCTGTCTGTCTGTCTGTCTATCTATCTGTGTCTGACTGTCTGTCTGTCTGGCTGTCTGACTGTTTCTGTCTGTCTGCCTGCCTGCCTGCCTGCCTGTCTGTCTGTCTGTCTGTCTATCTATCTGTCTATGTATCTATCTACAGTGCCTTGCAAAAGTGTTCACTCCACTTGGCTTTTTAGCTATTTTGTTACATTCTAACTGTAATTTAAATGTTTCTTAATCTTATTTTATGTGATGCATCTGCACAAAATATTCTAAGTTGGTGAAGCTAAATGAGAAACATATATATAAAAAACTATTTTAAAAAATTAAAAACTGAAAACTGGCATGTACATGTTTTCACCCCCTTTGCCGTGAAGCCCCTAAAAAGTCCTGGTGCAACCTGGCTGCAACACCACTAAGCAAGAGGCATCACCATGAAGACCAAGGAGCTATCCAAACAAGTCAGGGACAAAGTTGTTGAGAAGTACAAGTCAGGGTTGGGTTATAAAAAAATATCAAATCTGATGATCCCCCAGAGCACCATCAAATCCATCATCTTCAAATGGAAAGAACACGGTACCACAACAAACCTGCAAAGAGAGGGCCACCCACCAAAACTCCCAGGCCGGGCAAGGAGGGCATTAATCAAAGAGGCAGCACAGAGACCAAAAGTAACCCTGAAGGAGTTGTGGAGTTCCACAGCAGAGACTGGAGTATCTGTCCATAGGACCACAATAAGCCCTACACTCCACAGAGCTGGGCTTTATGGAATAGTGGCCATTACTTAAAGTTAAAAATAATTAGGCACATTTAGAGTTGGCCAAAAGGCATGTGGGTGACTCCCTAAATATATGGAGGAAGGTACTCTGGTCAGATTGAACTTTTCAGCCACCAAGGAAAATGCTATGTCTGGCGCAAACCCAACACATCCCATCACCCAAAAAATACCACCACCACAGTGAAACATGGTGGTGGCAGCATCATGCTGTGGAGGTGTTTTTCAGCAGCAGGGACTGGGAAACTGGGCCGAATTGAGGGAAAGGTGGATGGTGCTAAATACAGGGATATTTTTGAGCAAAACCAGTGTCAGTCTGCTTGTGATATGAGACTGGGATGGAAGTTCACCTTCCAGCAGGACAATGACCCAAAGCATACTGCTAAAGCAACACTCCAGTGATTTAAGGGGAAACATTTAAATGTGTTGGAATGGCCTAGTCAAAGTCCAGACCTCAATCCAATTGAGAATTTGTGGTCTGACTGCTGTTCACAAGCGAAAACTCTCCAATATGAAGGAGCTGGAGCCGAGGAACAGGCTTGAGGAACGGGCAAAAATCCCAGTGGCAAGATGTAGCAAGGTCATAGAGACTTATCCAAAGCGACTTGCAGCTGTAATTGCAGGTGGCTCTGCAAAATACTGACTTTAGGGGGGTGAATATTTATGCATGCTGAAGTTTTGTTATTTTGTCCTATTTTTTGTCCTATTTGTCATCTTCAAAGTTGTAGGCATGTTCTTTAAATGAAATTATGCAAACTCTCAAACAATCCATTTTAATTCCAGGTTGTGAGGCAACAAAACTTGAAAAATGCCAAGGGGGGTGAATACTTTTGCAAGGCTATCTATCTATCTATCTATCTATCTATCTATCTATCTATCTATCTATCTATCTATCTATCTATCTATCTATCTCCATATACATATTGCAACTTTATCATGCAGTTAGACAATGATCCAAAAAACACAACAGGGGCAGTGAAAATATTTTGAACTGTCCAATGAGCAGCTCTTAACTCAAAGGAACATGAACAGGAGAATGAAGAAAGAAACTCCCCACAACAAACAACTGAAAGCTGTAAATCCTGGAACAAAGCAGGATCAAAAAAGAAAACAACAATTTAGTGAAGCCATTGGGTTTCAGGCTTGATGAAGCTGATGTAAGCATGGGGAAGGCAACTGAATATTCAACAATTGACTTTATTTTTTAAAACCTTCTGTCCCTACTGGGTGGTCAGATGCAAAAGGTAAGTATCAGAAAATAAAAGTCTTATTTTAAGTTAATCAAATGATCTCATGCCCAACAGCACCTCACTCTGTTTCACACAATTTACATCGGGATTTTAAAAAATCTGCGGCATTTCTAAAAACAGTAACTGCAGCCATCCTGTGGTCTGCTCCTCGAAGTTGAATGTCTTTGAAGTTGACCGTCGAAAGTTTACTCACCCCAGTCAAATGAGGCAGAGAGACTGTTCTCTAGTCCCGGATGACCCTCCACAGTGCAGGTGAATTCGATATCAGCCCTAATGGATGTCCGGGATGGAAGAGACAGCATGCTTGTCAACTTTGTCTCGGGGCTGAGACCGTCTGGGCCACTAAGGCAGGAATAGGGGTGCAGGTTTATTGTACTGTTAGTGCTTTCTGCCTTGGTTTGGGATTTGCTGTTCTCATGAGTCGCCGGTTTGAGTGAGCAGGCGACACTAGCTGGGGCTTCCTCGGCTGCCAAACTTCTCCAGGTCCAGCGGAGAGTTAGTTGTGCGGGGTAGAAACCTTTGGTCACACACATTAAGTGCCATTTTCTCATGGCAGGGCCAGGGGGCACCTGCAGAAAGAGCTGTGGGGCACTGGGGGGCGCTAGAGGAACCAACACACATGCAAACATGTAACTGCACAGCCTTAAATATTAATATTACATTCATTAATTTTACTCATCATTCATAGATTAGCAAGTCATTCTCACTGAGATGATCTAGGCAAACTGCAGCTTTACAGAAGTTAGTGCTCCCAACGATGGTGGCTAGGTTTCAAATTCTGCATCATTGTTGACCAATTGGGCGGCACATTGGTGCAGTGAGTAGCGCTGTCACCTCACAGCGAGAAGGTCCTGGGATTGATTCCCAGATGGGGAATTCCCAGATATGGAGTCTGCATGTTCTCCACGTGTCTGTGTGTGTTTCCTTCGGGAGCTCTGGTTTCCTTCCACCATCAGGTGGATCGGAGATGCTAAGTAGGCCGTAGATGTGAGTGTTTGTGTGTGTGTTTACCTGTGTGTTATACCTGGCAACCTGTCCAGGGTGTTTCCCTGCTTTTTTCACCCTGGGAGCTGGGATAGATTACAGCACCCCCCCACTACCCTAATTAGGACAAGCAGCTATGAAAATGAGTGAGTGAGAGTGCGATCTAGTAGGGAACCATATTTTTGCAGTCTCTATTAGTTCCCCCGTCGAGTTTTTCCAGTACATGGATATTAAGATGCCTCCTGATGCCTGAAGTATTGTTTTGGCAAATCTGAGAAGGGTTTTGGTATAAACAGTTTTTTAAATCTGTTAAAGCCAGTTATGCAGAAAATTATGAGGCAAAGAAAAGTTTATTTGGATTTACCACTGTTTAACCATCATCACCATCATGTAAACACTCAGAACACGTGTGTAGTCTTTGTTGGAGACGTCCAACATTCGCCACCACACCGAGCCCGTTCCGGATGAGTTCATTTTATCAACTGCAATTGGGTTGAAATTTGGGAAAAAAAAGCATGGAAATGTCCTTAAAGACCAAATCCTTTATTATTTGCCATGCAATGCTGAGAGTGAGCCAAGGTTCTAATTTTACCTCCGTCGACCTGCGGCCAGAATTTCATTCTATTCTTGTGGACTGTACTGGAGCTATTTTTCTTTGTTTGAACACAGTATGTGGTTTCTTCTGGCCTGTTTCACTTCCTCGCTCAGCTGAGGCTCGTTTATTTCTGATACTGCCCTGGAGTTACATGATCAAAACTGCTGAAGTGAGAGGCAAGTTCGAGTTGACTTTTGATGAAGTGTTAGTGTGGTTAACCGCTGGACACAAAGATCATTTCCGTCAAACCTGAAATTGCCTGCAGATAGCCTTCGCTGCATATGCAGTCATGTGCGTACGTGACACATGTTGTGTACCTATGAAGGTCTTCTGGAGCCTTCTCAGCTCCTCATGAAGATTTGATTACGGCCTTGATCAGATGTTGGCCTGAAAAGCGCTTCACTCTGCTTGAGGCTCCCTTTGCAAGCAGCATGGATATTAATGTCACGGTTCAGCCACGAATCAAATATGCACCATTTTCTCTGCATGTAGCCAATCAGCCAAGACATTCTTGGTGTTACCCTGAACTCACACCAGCGGCAACCAGCAAAGGCGCTTGGACTTCCAGGTAACTGAGGCTTGTGTCCGTTGGACAAATATAGCGACATGAGATGCGTCTGTTAACTAAAATTCACATTTTCATATTTACCTTAATGTATTTTTGGCATGCTTTCTTAACGGCAGGTCTATTAAGCTTTAGAGGACAGATCTGTGCTGAAAGTGAATCACCATTCTTACAAAAAAGATCACCTAGGAGGTGTTTAGCAGGCCAAGACTCCTTGCTGCATCGAATTAAAGTTAATATTGATTTTAAAAATATAACTTTTACCATTAGTGGGGTTTTATTTTGGTGTCACACAAAAATAACACCAAGTTACCTGCATTTGAAACTGTCAGGGAGCTTAATCAACAAATCAAGGGGATTCTTGTTGAAAAACGTTTAGCTGGGAATGTATTTTAATGCAAACGGTGTGATCTTGCTGCCCTGCGATGGACTGGCGTGAGAGCTGGGATAGACTCCAGCATCCCCGCGACCCTAATTAGGACAAGCGGCTATGAAAATGACTGAGTGAGTGAGAGTGTGACCTTATAAATGAGGAGTTCGAGAAAGGAAATTAATATAAGGAGGACACATCTGCCTTCTGCCGCCGCTCAGGTCGTCAATATAACGACGTTCTTTGTTTAATTTGAGATAAATTACATCATAAAATTCTTTTCTGTTTATGTGTTGACTTCGCAATTAAAACACACTGACATCAGCTTGTTTCTTTACATGGAGAGCAGCGTTAGTCCTGTTGAACTGAATGTAGTGCGGTGTGGGAGATGTTACAAAATTCACACCCAAAAATAAATTCTGTGTATTGAACACTGTAAAAAATGGCTGCTTTGCTGCTGCCTGTGGGATTGCAGGAATAGACTTGTGGTTGTTTCTGACCACCAAAGTAATAAAAGAGCTCTGGGGTTGATGCATATGTCCAGGGTGTGTAAGAAAAACCACACAATCAGGTCTTTCTGAGATTTCTGAACGATTCGCTGCTCTTTAAATCGAGTGTAATTTGAATTCTTACCCAGGACGATCAGCCGAATGCTGTCCACCATCTCGGCCTGCTGCGGGAGACCCACTCTGCAGTTATAGCGACCGGCGTCCTCAACCACCACTGCAGAAATGATCAGAGACACTTTATCCTCCGCCAGCCGGACCCTGCCGCCCTGGTCTGAAAGTTTGAGGTTTGTCTCTTCTGCTCTGCTGGCTTTTGTCCAGGACACTGCAAAATTTCTGGCCTCCACTTTGACTGGGCAGGGAAGCACGACAAGCTCTCCTTTTCTCACAGTCTGCTGGGCTGGAGGGTCTGACGCTTTGACCACCGCTGTAAGACATTCGATGGTACATGGAACAATATCAATAACAAAAATTAAATCTAATTTTTGATGTAATTTCATAACCAACTCATTGTTTTTAGGTTTTTCAAAGCTACTGTTTCAGGCCTGATGATACTGGAGGCTTTTTTAAAGAGCGTGATTTAACGATGATGTTTTATTCCAAGAATCATCACAATCTTGGTGCTCCTTCTTAAAAGATTTCTTTCATTTTATTTTACTTTTTTATTGTACTTTTCCTTGGTTTCAGATCATGCATGGAATAAATTTTTTTACTCATGTAAGAATTATAAAGTCATCAGGTTTATTAACCATTCGTCAACACAAACTCCCCTCATACTCTGACCATCCAACCATCTATCGATCCATCCATCTATTGTTCGATTGATCAATCAGTCAATCAATTCATCCATCCATCCATCCATCCATCCATCCATCCATCCATCCATCCACCAATCCAGCCATCCATCTATCCATCCATCCATCCATCCATGGTTCTCTCCACTTAAGTTTACTCTGCCTTATGCATTGCTAGCCGTCATCAAGGTGATATCATGCGTTCTTTTTTGGACCAGGGGAGGATGGGTTCCCCTTTTCATTTCTTGGCTCCCCCAAATGTTTTTTCCTCCAGCTTTAGGGAGTTTTGTCACCCTTGGTTTGCTCACCCAGATTTTGCAAAGCTGCTTTGTGACAACTTTTTAACGTTTCAGAATTTCAATAAAATTGACTTGAATCGATCTTATGCTGCTCCAGTTTTCACGGTTCCTCTGGCTGGGTGCCTTTGTTTTGCTTTTTACAACATAGGATTCAGCCTAAACTGATTTTGTGTAGCTTATTTAGATCACCAGTCACAGGCGTGTGAAGATCTGCGCACAAAAAAAAAAAGTGTGTGACCTGATAGTCTGCGAACCCCTTTCTGTTTAAGGTTTAAATCCAAAACCCTGAAATCCTTGGCATTGATACATAGTGAGATGAATATCACCGCTTCAGTCTCCTAAAAAACAATCTGTTTTAACGGCGTTTGAAAAACACGGGAACGTTTCATGATGAATGGACTAATATTTTCAGACTCACACTATCAGATGATCATTTTTCCAGTTCATTCGTCTTTTTGGAAGTTATTTTTGGAAATAAAAGGCAGCGATAACATTTTAAAGCAGTGATATCATCGATGCATTTCCAGGAACTGACCTGCGGCTTCGCCCACCATCCTGAGCAGCACCAGCACTGCCACTATCTTCATTAGCATTCTGGAGTCTGTTGCTCAAGGCCCAACATGCACTGATGCAATATGGGGTCGGCAGCAGCTTTTTATTCTCATTAAGATGGAGGATAATAGGTCACGCTCTGAATATACGTTTTGATGTTCACGTCATTGCGGCTGAAACTAGGCCTCGAACCCGTGTCCCCGGGGGCCGCAATTGCTGCAGCAAGCAGAACGATGCACCTTTGTAACATTTCAGGTGCGGAGCAAGTCTGAAAAATTAAAAGCTACCTTTGGGAATAGATGCTGTGAAACATCAACATCAGGGGCCTCTCAAATCAAGGCCAACTGCACTTCATTCTTTTATAGACTACCAGGCTGCTTTACTCATTCAGGCAAGTCTGAGGGTGATTACGACCAGTCGCCACAACCATGTAAAGCAAAGCTGTGCATGAAACATGCATCACTTAGGCCTTCAGATCAGAGTTGTGTGGTCAACCACTTAATAAAACTCTTGATGAATCCAGTGTGCAATATTTACATTAACTGTAGACCCTAGCGTCATGCATTCTTTCATTTTCATCATTAAAGTGAATCCAGACCAGTAGGTTGCCCTGAGGTACCCTTGAGCCAGGTACCGTCCCCATCACTGCTTCCCGGGCACTTTCATTAGCTGCCCCCTGTATGAATGAGATGCAGAGGTTTTTATTGTTGTTGTGTTGTGCTGTGCCGTGTTTCAGAATGACAAGAATAGTC
This sequence comes from Hepsetus odoe, assembly GCA_017165825.1. Taxonomy (NCBI): domain Eukaryota; kingdom Metazoa; phylum Chordata; class Actinopteri; order Characiformes; family Hepsetidae; genus Hepsetus; species Hepsetus odoe. The sequence continues at coordinate 12,617,639 of CM029389.1, forward strand.
ATTTTCACTTCACTTTTCACTTTCAATAGTCACCCTAATCTTTTCTTAAATGCCTTCTCAAAACCCCTCTCCGCCAGCTCGATTTTTTAGGTTAATTAGCCTCGGGGGAAAATATTTTGGGGATTATTTTGCCCTCCTTTCCAAAAACGTCTTTGGCTGCTACAGTAAAGGCGCTCATCTCTCCAATTCTCAGGTTTAATTGGCTTCCAATCAGAAGTGAGTTCCAAGCTCTGCTCGTTGTAACGAATCTCTCAATGGTTTGAATGTATTTCAGATAGCCTGCAATTGGCATTTAGCCCCCATGCTGCCCCCTGCTGGACCCAGCTCACCATGACGATCTGATCGGCCTCCAAACTGTTTCGTAATGAAGCTAAAAACGGCCTCCTCTTATCTTTGCAGATTCCTGTATCTCTATCTCAGTGTTTTCCTATTTTGTCTAGAATATTATCTTTACCCTTTTCATTGATTTTATTATTATTACTTTTATATATATTTTTTAATCCCTTTAGAGCACATTTATGATAACATGCTATGCAAATAAACCTTCATTACCTTGCCTTTGGCTGGTAGTTGACTTATCCACACGTATCCCATGAGCGCGGTCCAGCGTTGTCTGAATGACTCAGATTGCCAGTGGTTTATTTTGATGCTTCAGGCTCGATGTACTCTGGTGATAAAATTTCCATTTAAAAGCTGTTTTTCAAAGACTGGGAATTTTAACAACAGCGTGCAAGCAGCAGGGCTTCAGCCTGCAGAACTAGGAATAATTTGACCGCTGCAGATTTGCAACTGGTGTTTAAAAATGTAACTCATGCATAAATATCGGGCTAACCCGACACCATTTCATGTCTTTTGAAACTTTTCTTGAAGGCGCTTTTAGGGCCACATGTCTGGTTCCCTTCACCAGCACTGTGAACCTGAAAGTTTTACACCTGATATTTTTCACTGTATTAACTTTCCACAAGATATTTCCAGATATTCCAGATATTTCCACAAGCTTTTCTGAAGAATCTGCACCAGAGGCTTCCTCATATTTACGGCCAAGATAGGAGAGTTTTATTGACCTTCAGCAATTGCTTCATCATAAAGGTTTAGGAGACCAATGACGAGTCATCTCAAGAGCTGAACCACAGGAAATGACCATGTCAGTGATGTGAGAAAACGCCTGGGAACGATTGCTCTTGGCTTTGACGTCTGGTTTGAGAAAAACATTTCTTCATGGTCTTCACACCTGCACATCTCGGTTCCGGATCAGGTTCCAGTTAGTAGATTCATTCTTAAAGGTCTTGAATGGTACATATTTTCTTGCATTTTATCTTCTGCTTACCACAAACCAGCTTTGTCCTCATAACCTCGGCTGCTCTGTGTCGACAAAGTGATTCACCTCAATCAACCAGTTTAGGAGCTTTTAACCTGAGAACCTGAGAAGATCAGCTATAAAGTTTTTATGCCGTCAGTGAGTTTCATCAGATGAATTAGAGCCCAATTAAAGAGCCTCTAAATGATGTAATTGATATTTATAACCATTTGTTAACACATACAAGTCCATCATTCATCCGTTTATGATTGTTGCACTTTCAGTTCCACTTTTTTCCTGCGGTTGTAAAAAAGTCCCACGCGTGTGAAATCCCTGATCTAATGTCTCGATTCAAACATGAACTTCATTCATATTCATTCCAAATTTGATGGATCAAAATTTGAACAAAAGTTGCTTTTGGGATATTTGTAGAATTCTCGATGCCTTTAATCACAACAGGAACACTCGTTTGTGTTGGCTCATTTGGCCCATGTCTTTAAAAGGGTTTAAAAAGAAATATTATTACATTTATTAACACATTTGTTTCAGAAACTACACAAAATATTTTTCTGCTTTCTGGCCATCACACATTCTGTGAAGCCTGACATTAATATGCAACCAAATGAAGGACTCAGTCTGAGTACAAACTCCAAACAGTGGACAACACAATAGAACCAGACGTCTCCAACACAAATATAATGCTTTTTTTCCCCTCCACGCCCACCGCTGACGCTCCACGTGTCTTTTGAGTGGAAGATGATGGTAGAATAGTCAATCTGACTCAATCTGACTCAATAAGACAATCGCGTCAGGAAGCACCTTCACCACCGTTTCATGCCTTCAGATGTCTGGCTCCATTCGCCACCACCGTGAACAATGTGGGGGCGGGTTTCACACCAGACCTGCTCAGTTACATGTCATTTTAGGGCAGATTTTGGCAGAATTATAAGGTTTAAGGACGGAGTGTGTATCTACCGGCCTCGTTTACAGCGTAAAACAAACCCTGACCGATTGATGATCAGTGTTGGAGCCCGAGTTTGGCCAGCGCGTCGCTTGGTGAGGCTCTGAAGGCCGTGTTGAACGTGGTGTGAGGTGTCACCCTCTGACTGGTGATGACAAGGCCTAAACGCACAGCCTGTGTACGTGCTGCTTGTGCACATTGCATTACATCTTTCAAAGGAAGAACGCCGCAACTGTCAGTTCACTTCTGAGGCAACTTGGTGTCTTACCCAAGCTGCCTCGCTTCCTGTCTGTGCAGCCGAGGCCCTGCAAAAACGCTGAGAAAAAAAGCAAAAACACCCAGAGTGACAGGCTCTGTTAAAAACAAAATTCAGTTTTATTTTCTCCCCTTCCATTTAGTTTGGACTTTTTTCTCTCTTTTATGGATTTTTAAACCAAACAAACAAACAAAGAGAAAAAAAAAACAGTACACACCTGAGAAAAGTGACAGAAACGGACGGAACCAGAAATAAAATCGACTTAGAAAGAACATCGAACATCGCGGCACAGCACACAGGTGGAATACGATGATTCATTTTTTTAAATAACTAGGATGGGTGTGTGTGTGTGTGTGTGTGTGTGTGTGTGTGTGTGTGTGTGTGCGCATGTGTGTCTGTGTTGGGGTTCGGCTGAAGTAGATTATGAACAATCACACCTTGTCATTAAAAGGCCAGAGAAGCACACAACATGCACACACACACACACACACACACACACACACACACACACACCCGCACATAGATAATACAGAGCAGAGAGATCTGGAGGTTCTAGAGTGCTGAGGGAAAGAGAAAGTGAGGGATAAATAGATAGGTAGCTATATAGAGAGAAAGAGAGAGATAGAGAGAGAGAGAGACAGAGAGAGAGAGAGAGAGAGAGAGAGAGAGAGAGAGAGAGAGAGAGAGAGAGAGNNNAGAGAGAGAGAGAGAGAGAGAGAGAGAGAGAGAGAGAGAGAGAGAGAGAGAGAG
>CM029389.1:12625898-12675898 GCA_017165825.1 Hepsetus odoe
TCTATCTATCTATCTATCTATCTATCTATCTATCTGTCTGTCTATCTGTCTGTTTATCTGTCTGTCTATCTGTCTATCTATCTATCTTGATGCATGAAATTCTTCAATTTAAGCCTAAAATCATTTTCCTTCATTTCTTTTCTTCCTTGATCTTTTTTTTCACTAGGTTATTATTCTGGGTGGAGTCTATAAAAAACTGAGTCCTAAAAAAGGAATAATAATGTTTAAATGAGCAACTTCTAAACTCTCTTTACATAATTGAACTGTGCCAGCTATGAGAGCAATATGTCTGCATGATCTCTGTTCTGATTGGCTTTCATGTAAACGCGAACTGTGCTTTCACAGATGAACTAAACCGCTGGAACCTGATGTTTGTAAATGTGTTCGTTTTTGTGAAATCACAAAAAAATATGAATTTGCAGATGTGGGATATTTTTGCTAAATTAAACTCTTCTATTTAAAAAAGAAGGCAGAATATTTGTTTCCCCACAACACGAGCCCTTTAAACCTGATTATAATCGATCTTAACGGGTGCAGTTGAGCCGCCGTCTTGCTGCACATGTTTACCCTCCACCAGCTGAGCACAGTCTGCCTTTATAAAAGATGCATCTTCCCGCTGACCTGCAGTCAGCTGCTCAGCTTCCCTCCGTCCACCGCGCTTTCTGAGGGGGTTCACTGTCTGGTCAGAGTCGGCCCATCTCACCCATCTCACCCGTCTGACCCATCTGACCCGTCTCACCCGTCTGACCCATCTGACCCATCTCACCCGTCTGACCCATCTGACCCATCTCACCCGTCTGACCCATCTGACCCGTCTGACCCATCTGACCCATCTCACCCGTCTGACCCGTCTGACCCTCACTAGAAACAACCAACACAATCCCGTCTGAGCCCTGAACCTCTAACCACACCTCCCTAACCAAACCTCCAGTTCACACCCCTGACCCAAACTTCCTCCATCACTCCTCTCCCCATCACTCCTCTACCTATCACTCCTCTCCCCATCACTCCTCTCCATCACTCCTCTCCCCATCACTCCTCTACCTATCACTCCTCTCCATCACTCCTTCCCCGTCACTCCTCTCCATCACTCCTCTCCCCATCACTCCTCTCCCCATCACTCCTCTCCTCCATCACTCCTCTTCCCCATGACTCCTCTCCCCATCACTCCTCTCCCCATCACTCCTTCCCCATCACTCCTCTCCTCATCACTCCTTCCCCGTCACTCCTCTCCATCACTCCTCTCCCCATCACTCCTCTCCTCCATCACTCCTCTCCCCCATCACTCCTCTCCACTCTTATCAGCGCTAATGACTACTTTTCCACATCAACCCGCATTATACACACACACACACACACACACACACACATATATATATATATATATATATATATATATATATATATAATTGAAATCCACCCATACCGACATACATTTACATGCTGTTGTTTTATCCCACACTGAGAAACATGACATACTATTAGCTTTTTTTTTTTTTTAACTTTACTTGGGGAGAAAACATGTGCACAGGATTCAGACTTTACAGGGATGGGGTGGTGATGAAGGACAAGAAATGGACACAGATAGTGAGGTGACTGGAGCACTGGGCCTGTTTTTGTGCTTCAAATTGAATCGGGACACATGCAAGTGTGTGGGGGACTTGTGTCTATACAGTCATTCAGATTTGTACATCAGAGATAGAGAGACAGATAGACAGATAGACAGATAGACAGATAGATAGATAGATAGATAGATAGATAGATAGATAGATAGATAGATAGATAGATAGACAGACAGACAGACCGAGAGACCACGTGTACAAAAAAGCTTACAGGCTGAGAGCGAACACCGGTGTCGGAGCTACAGGTTCGGGACGGTATCCCACCAGACACTGCATTAGCAAAGCACTTCCTGCGTTCGGTTTCATTCCACCACGGTCCACACGCTTGTATATAGATTAATCCCATTCTGTCCTCTAGGCACGTCTACACCTTTTAGTTTGGGGTTATTGCTGGTTGGACACACATCGGTCACATTGCACTATATACAGGAACAGTCCGTGTTTTTCATGCAGGGTTACTATGAGAGCATTAAAGGGCCCATACTACGGTTTTCCCAACACTTCAAACTAATGAAGCAATCCCTTACTATCTATGTTTTTAAGACCTACATGAGCTCTTGATTGTCTGTCCAATTGGGGAAAAAGTCTGGACAGACAAGAACAACATGGCCCAAGTACTTTCTGCAGATGCTTCAGATTGGGCAGAGCTGTAGGTTGAGCGGGTGGGTCTATTTGAACGTGTTGATGGCTGTGACATCATAACCCTCATAACTATGTTGCATAAGAGTTTCCTTCGGGATCAATAAAGTTTCCTCTGATTCTGATTCTTAGACATGGCCTGAAAGTTCTTGACAATATGGGCTCTCTAAGCGACACGCCCGTGAGCGCGTCTTCACCGTTAAGTGGTGGTTAATTAGTCTACGAGGGTCTAAAACTCATGCCGCCCATCCTTGAAGAGGATCCTGTCATTGGCTGGATTGAGCTTGATTTATGAGTCCCGTCCCGGAGCAGATGGAGAGACGCTGCGGTCCCTTTCTCCTGGCCAGCCGAGCTAATTACATCTCTATCTGGGTCTCTCTCGAAGAAGCAAGAACGAATGCTGTTTTTTTGTTTTTTTTTTCTTTTTTTGGTCATGTCACTGGGACGGCTGTGAAAATGGGCATGGGATGGATCGTCACACATCCGACACAGTACAGAGGCTTTAAAAACAGGAAAAAGGAAACAAAAGAACAGAATACATACACGTTACAAATTATATTACATTTCATTGATTGCTCCCGTTTGCGAGCGACTTGACTCGAGTCAAACCACTTCTGTTAAAAAGCTTGTCATGGCAAAATAGAGCACGAGACTTTGAAAAACTCAACGTATTCTTTTTTCGTTTTCTGTTCAATGAATGCGGTTTTACCAGAGCAAAGTACAAAATATTTTCGCACGCATGGCTCTGTTTTTTTTTGTTTTTTTTGTTGTTTTTTTTTGTTTTTTATCCTCATATGTAGTTATCATCACCATCATCATGTCTGCTCAAATACTTATTAACATCATCGTAATCATTGTCATCGTCATTATTAACACCAAAAAAGTAATTAGCAGTTAACCTTGCAGATTAAATGTACACAGTGCAGGGGAAGGACGTGGGTCTATAGGAGGGGGAACGAGGCTTCATGGACATCACAACAGGAAACAGCTCTAACCAGTACATGCTATCAACAAGCGACAAGGGAGAGTGATCGACAGCTTTTTTCACCCGGCAGGGGGGCGCGACCTCCAGGCCGGAAAAGACCAAAACAGAGAGGCTGATGGGAAATGAAGTTTTTTTTTGTTTTTCATTTTTTTCTTATTCTGAAGCTATGGGACGGGCTCTACTGCATATTTATTTACAACTGGGGGTGAAGAAGGGTCGACCTCAGTAATGTTGGGGTGAAGAGCCAAAAGGAGGGGGGTTTGGAAGGCCGGACTGGGGTTGCATGCTTTGCCCTGGGTCGAGACTTCCAAGAGAAAGGGAAGAAAGATGTTGACCCCCCCCTTTCCTCCATTGCTGACCCAATAGCACGGTAAGTTTTGACATCATTCGGCACGCTCAGATGGCTGGGCTGGAGTCCGAGATGAGAAGGCCCAGCGGGGCCTGCTGGTGTACAGCCACAGACAGCTAGGTGGAGGGTCGTCACCATCGTTTTCAGCACCGCCGTCGTCACCCTCCTCATGAACATCATCACTTTCACAAATATACAGCCATATCGAACAGCATGCCCAGCACGCGCACACCAAGACAAGACGACACGAGAATAATGTTGCCAGTCATTACACACCACAGCCTCGCGCGTAGCATCACTGCCACGTCATCGCTGTGTTTCCAGCCGTCGCCCTTGCATTTAAGCATTCGTAACGTAATCGGTTGCACTGTTGTCACATAACGGCTATGATTGGAGTCATTATATACATTACTTGAACATGAAGCATTCGTAGCATTACCATCTTACTGTTATTACATTAAAAAAAGGGTCAACCTGGGACGGGCCATAGCGACCAGTAATTACACACCTTAACCTCGCCCTGAGCGAGTTGTAATTGTCACTCAGCAGCTAGGATTCCAGTCCTTACAATCTGCAACCTCACATTTAGCATTCGTTGCATTACTGTCGTATTGTCGTCACATCAAAAAAAGCAAAAAAACGAGTGACCTTCACTGGAGAAGAGGGAGAGGCAGTTGCTAGTGCGGAAGAGGAGTAGTTGCTGATGACGAGTGGGGATAGAGAGAGATGGCGAGAGAGAGGGAGGGCAGAGAAGGAGGGAGAGGGGGGTGATGATGGGATGTAGCGATGGCTCCTGGGTTAATGCATAATTCTTTTTGTTCACAGTGATGGGTTCGTAATTAAAGACTCCTTTTCCGAGGCGGCGACGTCTTAGACCTTCATCAGGATGGAGACGGAGAGGCCCAGCCACAAGCCCAGTCCCGAAAAGCAGGGGCTCATCTGCGCCCCTGCGCTGTACACCGCCCCGGGCCCTGCGGACGACAGGAGACAACACGTCAACTGGAGGAAGAACCCAAGTCTTTAGATCCCAGTCCCGTGCCTGTGCAGCACACAATGATACAACATGCCAGGTAATTACAGAGACCCTTCTGAGCTGAGTGTAACCGGCAGCCATATTCACTCCTGGCGTAGAAATAATACAGACCAGTCATTTTATTACGTGTTGTGAGGTTGTTCCAGGGCATGGAGCTGATGGGGGGTGTTAAATACTACTAATTTAAACTGAGCTTTCTCAAAATAGACTGAGCTTTCTACCTGTGGCTGCCTGCCAACATCTCTAACACACTTATTCTGCTCAAGTTATATGCTGAGCTTTATACAAATTGTAATGCATTTTATTTCACTTCAACGTAAAGCTCTAATTGCATTCTTGAATGCTTTTAAGTCGCTTTTTGCGTCTGCAAAACAAGTAAATAAGATATGAAATTTATGCAGAAGTTTTAAAAGCCCTTGCAGTGACGTTGATAAAATTCATATTTCCATTTTTTACTGCATTATGAAAAAGAGTAAAGCTGAACATTTAGCACAGCACTGCCCTTAGATACACTGTGCCAGTGGCACAGAATAGACTGGATGCTTAACTGAAGTCTTTTCTCAAACTAAAGCTATGTTCTCAAAGAAAACAAACTGAAATGAAGCAAAGAAGGTCTTACACTTGAACAGACTTGGGAAAGTAACAAGTCGTCCTTGCGGCAGACTGAGACAGAATAATGATCCGAAACGAGGCCGAGACCATCCAGTCTGAGGCCAAGTGGGGAGCAGAATAGTTCCACATTCGTTCTTGTTGATATCTCTCTATATACACAGCACTGTGCAAAAGTTTGTGTGAAAAAATGCTGTAAACAAAGAACGCTTTCAGAAATATAATAATGATTGTTTATTTTTATCAATTTACAAAATGCAAAGTGAGCGAACAAAAGAAAAATCTAAATCAGATCAATATTTGCTGTGACCGCCCTTTGCCTTCAAACCAGCATCAGTTCTTCTAGGTACTCTTGCACAAAGTCAGGGATTCTGTAGGATTATAGTCGGTGTCTGATCAACCAATTTTACCAAACAGGTACTGATGATCATCAATGTCACACGGAGGTTGAAGCACAGTCATGTTTGGAACGACCGACCAGCCGAGTTCCTTCAAAAACCGTGTGCAAGTGTACCTAGAAGAACTGATGCTGTTTTGAAGGCAAAGGGTGGTCACACCAAATATTGATTTGATTTAGATTCTCTTTCGTCCATTCACTGCATTTTGTTGATTGATGAAAATAAATGATCAACACTTCCATTTCTGAAAGCATTCTTTGTTTACAGCATTTTTTCACACCTGCTTAAACTTTTGCAAAGTGCTGTATATATATATATATATATATATATAATTGATAGCATGACATGATCCGTTAATTAATGTTAATTACATGTTAATTTGATAGCCAGCCAATACCATAATATGTGTTATGACATGGTTATGACCGTGTAACTACAGCACTGCTGAAAGTTCTTGCAGAGTCAGGAAACATTTAACATTTGTTTTCATGGCGACCATCTGACCACACCGCTGGGGAACAGGGCGCAGATGGATTACGTCATCAGATTACCCCGGGAAACACTTACATTATTTCTACTGCTGTCCAACTTTGGTGGCGGTGGATTTTGTGTTTTCTTTATTTCTCTAAAGATGGGAGGAGGATATAAAAACAAGAAGTGCCGATGAGGAGATAAGAGGCAGGGGCTGAAGGCAGAAAGCAACGGCACGAATCTGCCGAAAGATGTATGAGACTGACAGCGAGTGACTCACCGAGGTGAAACTCGCAGAGATAATAGGAGAGAAAGAGAGGGAGGGAGAGGGAGAAAGAGAGAGGGAGCGATGGAGAAGTCACTTACGATGGTAATGTGCAGTAGTGTGGCAGGAGCGAGGGATGGAGGAGAGGGAGGAGAGGAGGGACAGGCCGGCAGACGAAATCACTCACTAGGGACGGTAATGTGAGGATGTGTGAGTGAGAGAGAGAGGGAGAGAGAGAGAGAGAGAGAGAGAGAGAGAGAGGAGAAAAATGACAGCTTCCTGGGGTAACAGGACCGAACAAAGAGAGAGAATGGGCGGACGATAAACGAGCGAGAGCATAATGGGCAAGAGAATGGAGGGATTGAGGGAAATAAACAGGTAAAAGGAACGCAGGGAGACGTGGGAGTGCTGAAGCACACAAGAAAAAGAAAACGGTGCAGGAAAAGAAAAAAGTGAACTTACCAGACGAAAGAGCGAATAAACAAACAAACAAACAAAAAAAAACAGACCATCTGGTCATACATGTGGTGCCACCTGTGTTCAGGAGTGATTTTAAGGCCGTGTGGGTTTGAGGGTGACCTCTAAACAAACATGAGCCTTATTGAGGAAACAGCACTTTAAACACAGCGGCCCGTGGTGGCGTTCGATGCAAGGAGGAATCTAAAATTGGATTTTAAAATTAGATTTTTACATTTATTTATTTATTCATTTGGGATCAACAGTTCAGAGTAACAGTTCAGTGCGGAGGAGAAGTGAAGAAGACAGTGCTGGCAGGTTGGAATGGGTGGAGAAGAGTGGCTGGAGTGATCTGTGACAGACGGGTACCAGCGAGAGTGAAAAGAAAGGTTTACAGAACGGTAGTGAGACCAGCTATGTTGTACGTGTTGGAGACGGCGCTACTGATAAAAAGACAGGAGGAGCTGGAGGTGTCAGAGCTAAAGATGCTGAGATTTTCGTTGGGTGTGACGAGGATGGACAGGATTAGAAATGAGTATATTAGAGGAACAGATCTGGAAGGAGAATTTTGAAGTTGGAGCTTCCAGGAAAGAGGAGAAGAGGAAGACCAAAGAGAAGTATCATGGATGTGGTGAGAGAGGACATGCAGATGTTCAGTTTGAAGGAGGAAGATGCAGAAGACCGGAAGAAATGGAAACGGATGATCTGCTGTGGCTGAAAGAAGATTAGTTTTTTAAAATTTCTTTTCAATATAGTCACTCTGGGCTTTCGTTTAAGCCAAAAAAAGTATCTGCTTGACATGAAGCAACATTTTGATGAACATTCAGCTTAACTTCAACACTTAGTCCTCCTTCGCATAAGGAACCGAGTTTGGAGGCTGGAGCTCCACCTTTCAATAGAGCTCCCTTTAAACCTGACAGAGGCGACCTAGTGTTTAGGGAAGGGCTGAACTTGGTCTGTTTAAGTGTCAAAACAGCCTCCACATGAATCCCAAGGTTCTCCAGCAGATCACTGCCCAGAGCATCACACCGCCAGCTTCTTCAGGTAAGTGATGACCTTCACATGCTGTAAAAGAAAACAGCAGTTTGTGCGGCAGAAGCTCTTCTGTTGCCTCCAACCAAAGGCTAGTATTCCTCCCCATGCACATCTAAAAGCCTCAGCCACTCATGATCCTGTTTGTTCACTGGTTGTTCTTCCTTGGAGCACTTTCTGTACCAACCACTGCATAGCAGGACCCCACAAGACCTAGCGTGCTGGAGATGCTCTGACCCAGTTCTCTAGTCAGCCCAGTTTGTTCTTGTCAAAGGAGCTCAGATCCTTACACTCGCCCATTTTTCCTTCAAGAGCTGACTATTCACTTGCTGTCTGATATATCTCACCGGCCGACAGGTGCCATTGTAACGAGATAATCAATGTTATTCACTTCCCCTGCCTGTGCTTTAAATCTGTAAAAATGAGTAATGATCTGACAGTTTTCTTTTTCAAACTTTTGTCAAAAAGCACAAAATCTCTTTTGGACCAAAGGTGGTTTAAGCGCCCGGAGCATTTGAGTCCTCATGATTTAGTAGTTTTTGCAAATTGAAAAAAAAAAAAAAAACCACTTTATAGGGAACATTCCTGCAACTGGGGCTTTGAAAACTGAAGCTTCTTGCATAAAGAACATTCAAATAATGTAACATATTCTATATGCATTTATCCCAATAAAAGAATTTGCATTCTTAAAGGATTCCTATCTTGGTTGTAGGAATGCTGATCTGGAATGTTCCCTGAAAGCGTTCCCAAATGCATCCTAGAACATTTCTTAGAACCCCAGTCTCTTTGGCAGTTGTATAAGAACGACTTAGAATCCAAGCCCTTGGCAAGTGAGTTGTGGTTGAGATTCTGGGTGTGTGTGTGTGTGTGTGTGTGTACTCACTAAAGAGCAGCATGCTGGCGTTGGAGGCCCCTAGGCGATTGGAGGCGAAGCAGGTGTAGTTGCCGAAGTGTTTCTCCGTGACGTTGGAGAAGAGCAGCAGGGAGCGCGTCTTCTCGTTTTTAATCTTCAGCGTGTTGTCACTCTCCACCGGCCTGCCGGAGACGACAAACATAAGCAGCTTTCAGATGCCAGTCTGTAAATCGTCTCCCGACCCTGGTGTGACATCCGAGTTCCCGCAGGAGTTTTCAAAAACCCAGGGTAGTTCGGACATTTTAGATTACTTTTGGACTTAATGCTGCCGGCTTTAATATGTGTGGCTGAGGGATATATCTGTGTCTGTATCTGTGTCTGTGTCTGTATCTGTGTCTGTATCTGTGTCTGTGTCTGTATCTGTGTCTGTATCTGTGTCTGTGTCTGTATCTCTGTCTGTATTTGTATCTGTGTCTGTGTCTGTGTCTGTATCTGTATCTGTGTCTGTATCTGTGTCTGTGTCTGTGTCTGTGTCTGTATCTGTGTCTGTATCTGTATCTGTGTCTGTATCTGTATCTGTGTCTGTGTCTGTATCTCTGTCTGTATTTGTATCTGTGTCTGTGTCTGTGTCTGTATCTGTATCTGTGTCTGTATCTGTGTCTGTGTCTGTGTCTGTGTCTGTATCTGTGTCTGTATCTGTATCTGTGTCTGTATCTGTATCTGTGTCTGTGTCTGTATCTCTGTCTGTATTTGTATCTGTGTCTGTGTCTGTATCTGTATCTGTGTCTGTATCTGTGTCTGTGTCTGTGTCTGTATCTGTGTCTGTATCTGTGTCTGTAGTTGTGTCTGTATCTGTGTCTGTATCTGTGTCTGTATCTGTGTCTGTGTCTGTATCTGCGCCTGTGTCTGTGTCTGTATCTGTGTCTGTAGTTGTGTCTGTATCTGTGTCTGCGCCTGTGTCTGTATCTGTGTCTGTATCTGTGTCTGTATCTGTGTCTGTAGCTGTGTCTGTGTCTGTGTCTGTATCTGTGTCTGTGTCTGTATCTGTGTCTGTGTCTGTATCTGTGTCTGTATCTATGTCTGTAGTTGTGTCTGTATCTGTGTCTGCGCCTGTGTCTGTATCTGTGTCTGTATCTGTGTCTGTGTCTGTATCTGTGCCTGTGTCTGTATCTGTGTCTGTATCTGTGCCTGTGTCTGTATCTGTGTCTGTATCTGTGTCTGTATCTGTGTCTGTGTCTGTATCTGTGTCTGTGTCTGTATCTGTGTCTGTATCTGTGTCTGTGTCTGTGTCTGTATCTGTGTCTGTGTCTGTGTCTGTGTCTGTGTCTGTATCTGTATCTTCGTCTGTATCTGTATCTGTGTCTGTATCTGTGTCTGTGTCTGTATCTGTGTCTGTGCCTGTATCTGTCTGTGCCTGTGTCTGTATCTGAGTCTGTATCTGTCTGTGTCTGTGTCTGTATCTGTGTCTGTATCTGTGTCTGTGTCTGTATCTGTGTCTGTGTCTGTGTCTGTATCTGTGTCTGTGTCTGTGTCTGTGTCTGTGTCTGTGTCTAGGAGTTGTTTTTGTTACGATGGATATTCACAAGCAGCTCATTGGTGAGGTGGATCTGTGCTGGAGGTCCTTGAAGGGTTAAAAGTCCAGTATTATTACTACTATTCTTCTTCTTCTTCTTCTTCTTCTTCTTCTTCTTCTTCTTCTTCTTATTATTATTATTATTAAGGACAATACAATATAATATCCCAGACCAGCAGGTTGCCTTGAGGAACCCTTGAGCAAGGTAGCGTCCCTGTCACTGCTCCCCGGTGTGTGGGTGAAATGTAAAGATGTAATTTCATTGTGGTTCACTGTGTGCTGTGCTGTTTCACAACGACAACAGTAGTCACTTTCACTTTAAAATAAATACGTATGACATTAATAATTCATCTCAAAGTTCACAAGGAAAAAATGTGTTTGTGATGTCACAAATCTGTTCATTTACATAGCTCTTCCTACTCGTAAACTGGAAGTGACTCTTAAAGGCACAGTGACACATAAAAACATATAGTGCTTCTTTAAAGGGGATGAAGGGGGACTAGACAACGGTCCTATAAAAATGAATGATTGTACCTTAAATCACACAAGCTTGGGGGGAACCCATTTACCCTAAGGACCTCCGGTCTCCTCCCACAGTCCAAGGACATTCCCGTCAGGTGGACTGGAGATGGTAAAAGCCCAGGTGAGACTATATGATGGACCAGCAGCCTGTCCAGGGTGTTTACACCCTATACAAGCTGGGCTACGCTCCAGAACCCCAGGCAACCGTTCTAGCTGGATAAGCGGTGCAAAGAATATATGGAAGTATATTTTCTATAAATATGAATATATGTATAATACTCAACTGCTTGTTAGTCTAGCTCCAAATCTAGGCGAGCTTCAGACTCTACATGCTTTGGCTGAGTTTCATGGCGGCTGTGAAATTGCCAATAAACGCTACAGCGGATCCCTGCAGTGAAACTCTAGTCGAGTGGGAATTAGCTTAGCACAGAGAAGGTCTTGGATCTTTTTGGTGAAAGAAAAATTCCTCTGATCTCTGACCATGGCTGGAAACATCAGAAATTGAAAACATTTGACCCTTTGATTTAAGACTCTTGTCAGCGAGTCCTCCTGGGGTCAAAAGCTGGTCAGTCAAAGCCGCTTACCTCCGGTCGTCCCGGTACCACTCAAAAGACGCAGTGGGTACAGCCATGGCTTCGCAGCGCAGGACAGCCGTCTTGCCCAGCTGACCTGACATGCTCTTCACATCTGTGATTACAGGAGGATCTGGAGGAAGATCCAGAAAATAGCAACTGGAAAAGATGCAGCCAAACGTATTCAGAAACCCATTCTAGAGAAATCAGCGACCAGCTTACTGCGTGGTGAACGGAACCAGACGTCTGAACCTCCATCTCAGACCTGAGACGCTGCCTGACGCCTGAGACATTGTTTTACCAGAGTTTGGAGAAGCTTTCGGACTAAGAGCGCAGGAGGACATTGTGAGACAGGCTAACTTTCCAAATAAAAGAAGTTACCATCATCATCGTCAAGATTTTATCAATCTTGTAGGTTCACGAGTGGGCTTGGAGAGGAAATGGCTAAATTTGTGACATCTGATTCCATTCAACGCAGTTGTACAGAAGACGCAGCAGTCTCCATCTAGATGACTTTACATGTATCTCTAGATGAATATATTTATATATATATATATATTTTTTAATCTCAGCCACTGAATTCTGAGTCGTTTTAATTCCTAAGTGGTTGTTAACATATTTACGCTACGAATATACCATGCAGGGAGAAATGACATGACTGAACAACAGACACGTCTTTGGTAGTTCAGTAGAATGAGCGGCTGAACTCCATATGCAGGACACGCTTTGTCCCCATTTGGTCGTCTAGTTGCTCGTGTTATCCAAAAGTGGGGTGTTTAATCTCAGCTACGGCTGTTAATGTGCATTGAACGTGGGAGAATGTCCATTGCCTGCCGGTCTTCCTCAGACCTTAATGAAAATAGGCACTTATTAAAATGCTAGTGTGTGTGTGCGTACGGGTGCCTGTGTGACCAGACTTACAGTTAACTGTGACCTTGACGCGGCGCGTGTCCGGAGGGGCCACACCGTTGTTGGTGATGCATTCAAACTCTTCGGCCTGGTGCCGTTTGATGTCCGTGATGTCCAGGAACTCTCCCTCGTACATGCGACCATCTGCAAAAACGTGGGGGGTCAGCGGTCAGGAGGAGGTTACAGGAGAGCCAAATTTGCTCGCAGTGGATAAAGGATAGCGTCCCGAGAGCAACGCAGATGAGATCGCTCTAATTAGCAGCTGCTGGCGTTCACTCATTGTCAGCCATGCTGACGTTTTTGATCAAACTATTTGCTGAAACTCGTCGGGCCTAATTGGTGGCTCATTTGGCCGCGACACTGCTGTGGTTGGACGACGGCCGGTGTGAACCGCTGCCAGCCCTGATAACATTCAGGAGACGTGCCGTCGCATCGCACAGAAATGGGTTACAGCACATCAGTGACACTGACAGATGATGTGGTGACCCTTCGTGCAGGATTTCAGCAGCGAGTGGACTGGGGGAAAATGGCAAAAACAGATTAAAAACTGCTCGAAGGCATTTCATGTTTTAACCCAAACAACACTGTTCTGAAAATGGTGCCGTTTTACTCCTGGGCATCACACTGACTTTTCAACCCATTCTTCTTCTCTTTTCTATCACTTCCTTGGAAAACCCTCCTGTTCTTTTATGTACCGAAAAGCCATGATTGATTTCTCCTTGATTCTTTTCCAACATCTTTTTTCCTAAACTCGTTAGTGTTTTTAAGCCTGCAATATGTAAATGAGCTCTGCTCTGATTGGCTGCCCTTTAGCTTTCCGAAGAAGCAGAGCAGGCTGTTAAGCTGGGACTGAAATCTTCAGAGCTGGCGGGAAACACCAAGCTGTCCTGGCTGCCGGAAAACTTTGGAAAGATGCAGCGAATTCTCAATGCAGGCTGTGGGTTGAATGGATGGAGCTAAACTATTACGGTTGTAACTAGGTGGAGATAAATGGGCGGGCTTAAACTGCTGGAGGCTGAAATGGTGGGCTTAAACTGCTGTGGGCTTCATGAGCAGACCAGAACTGCTCTGAGCTGAATAGGCAGGCCTAAACTGCGACAGCCTTAATGGGTGAACCTAAACAAAAGACGGCTTGAATAGGTGAGGCTGAACTTGGATTTATGAGCAAGCTTAAGCTGTTGCAAGCTTAGCATAAACAGCTCTGGGCTAAATGGGTGGGTCTGAACCACTGTAAGATTTATGGGTGGAGCTAAACAGCATTCGTATTGAGTAGTCAGTGCTAAACTGCTCTAGGCTGAATAGGTGGGTCTAAACTGCTGTATTGAAGATTCAGGGGTTTTGCTGCAGAGCAAGCAGTTGCCCCGCCCATTCAAATTCTTAACATACTAATTCTCCTTGCGCTGCGAGGTTTGATGGGTAGGCCTAAACTGCACTAGGCGGGTCTAAACTTTTGCAGGCTCAAAGAATTGTGATTAACGAAATGTGTTTATGGCTGTGACAGCACAACTACAATTAGTTCAAAGCTGAAGAGCCTTGTAGCCTCGTTAGCCTTGTAACCTCGTTAGCCTTGTAGCCTCGTTAGCCTTGTAATCTCATTAGCGCAGTAGGTAGCGCATCAATCTCATGATCTGGTCATGAGTCGGATCCTCATACAGGAAAATTGTTCCTTTAGGGGCAGCGGTGGCCTGGTGTTTAAGTACAGAGCAGTAGGTTGCCCAGAGTTACCCTTGAGCAAGGTACCGTCTCCATCACTGCTCGCCGGGCGCTTTATTATAAATGCCCCCTGCTGCAAGATGTGTAGGTGCAGAGGCTGCATTTTGTGGTCAAATAGTCACTTTCACTTCAAACATGGACTGAAACGACGGGTTTCTCATTTTGAACACTTTAGCACATGTCTACGATGTACAGTGAATGCTTTTATTTGAAAAAGGAAAAAGTTTAGAAAAACAATACGCTTTCTTTTCCCTTGCCATTTGCGAGTAAAGCAGTGGTGCACACCAGATAAAAGAATAAGAGAGAAATCAGCATTAAGCGCAAAATCCACTTAAGTCTTACTTCCTTTTCACACCTGCCATTCGGGCGCAGTCCGCCGCGGGCGTTGTAATTCACAAAGCCGCAAGGGGGAGCGGATTTTTTTTTGCTCCTGTCACAGATTTCCGCGCCTGTTCTAATTGAAGATTATACCGGAGGATTATTAGCACAGCCACTGAGCTGGAGCCGATTATTTGCAGCTGCAGCCGTTGCCCCGGCGAGCACACGCTGGGGCTTCAGTTACGGCAATGTTATTCACTCATTCTATTAAGTTATTAAATATCGTTCCCCCGTGTCACTCTCATCTGCAGCGCTGAGCACCCATTTCGAGCCGCAGGCCAAGACAGAGGAAGACAAATAAAACAAAACAAAAAGATATCAGATTCAGACAATGGGTTTTCAGATGGTGCTGTGAGTAAGCAGAGTGTGGTCTTCCTCACATGAGCTCCAATTTATTGAAAGAGAGAAGAAAAGAAGACAGAGAGAAGAGTTTAATGGGTGATAAATTGGGACAGGCTGATTAATACTTCTGGTTCTTTGGGATTCAATCACCATTAAAGTGTCTAGCTAGGATTTTTGTCAGACCAACCACTGGCCCTGCTCACAGCATTAACCTACTATGCAAACATCTTGAAGCACCCTTCATGTTCTACATTTTATAATCAAAGTGTCGGATACACTGCCGATGCATACAGTCAATGAATATCTTCATAAGAAAAAAAAAAAAACAGGATGGAACATGATCCTTCATGGATTGGCTTCCCCAATCCATGGCTTTGATTTGGGATCATCTCCACAGAGAATGGAACGAAAGGCAGCTGAAGTCCAAAGAAGAGCTCCTTAAAGAAGCCTGGAGAGATATTCCTGAAGACGACTCATCTAAGAGAGTTCAGGCTGTGCTGATGAATAATGGTGGTCAAGCCAAATATTGACTTTAAAGCTGGTTAGAATTCTGCAAACTCTCTTTGTGTTTATACTGGATTTACACATGTATATGCATTTGCATTTAGCAGACGCACTTATCCATGTCCTAATTACAGGGACAGTCCCCCCTGGAGACACTCAAGGTTAAGGGACCTCAGGGACCCAGTGGTGGTAGTGCCACAGGTGAGATTCGAACCTGAGACCTCTTGAGCCATAGCACCTTAGGCAAGTATCCACTAGACCACCACCACCCTGTGCACATGTTGCAGCAAATCACTGCACCTTTTGTTTCATTTTCCTACAAAAGAAATCAAGAAATGAGGAATGACTTTACTTTTGGGTGATCCCAAATGAAGGAGCACATTCTAGGCTGACACAAGTGGAAAAACCCACAAGTGGAGTGCAATGGCAAAATCTTTGCTGCAGTAATAAATATGAATATAAATCAAATGAAGCACCCTGGAAGAGCAACCCTGCCTCTGATAAAGTCATTGTTTGACTGGAAAACACCAAGGAATAGACTAGGTCCAAATATCCGAACAAAGCTGCCTTTCCTATTTTCCTACCTTCATTCGGTCTAATCTGTAGCCCAAGGCCTCGCTGAATATACTAGCAGAGCGACTAGCATATGGACCCATCAAAACCAAGGACAGTGGATCAGAAAGGAAGTTTTTTTGAACTTTTGGCCCCAGTCTGCATGATTTTTATATTTCTGGCAGACCGGCACAGAAAGAGCATCGCTGCCCTCCTGCTGCACAACACAGCATTTGGTCCCTGCAGATGGAAATGATGTCCGTCTGAATTTGCATATAGAGCAGGGAAGTGAGACCCGATCACAAATGATCAGTCGAGATGCACATGGAGATGCATTCTAATGGCTTTACAGGTTTCAAACTGTGATTGTTTCACCCGTGGTGCACGTTAATGTCAGGGGTGAACAGGGACACTAATTCCAGATTAGTTGATGGAATGCACATGGACAAAGTGCACTACACTCAACTGCACTACAGTCACCAGGTTTCAGGTGCACCCGCATCTACGCTCTTTATCCATTTCATCAGCTCAGGTTAAAACTTACACTGCTGTGGGAGATCCACTGTAAGCTGGGCTTTAATTTCACCTACTGAGTGGTTTATGTAGGAAAATGATATTAAAAAGAGTATTTAGTTGTCAATATATCATTAACATGTTATTACATGTTATTAATGCATTATTAATCTGTACTTAACGCTTTATTAATGCATTTGTTGCTCCAATATTTTATAATATGTATTTCTATGTTTATATATGACATTTATACAAATGTATTATATATTTAGTATTCTTTTCATTTAAACATCTTATTTCATATACTTTTAAATACAATATAGTGTATGATTTGTTGTATATAGTGTTTTTAATGATCATTTATGTTGACAATTTTCTCTGAACAATATCCTTTTTTCTAATTTTTTGGATTATACTGTATGTTTCTTTATTATATGTGTTTGATCGGTTATATTTCTTTGCATGTTTTATATTCACTATTCTATTCATGCTAATTTTCTCAGAGGAATGTCCTTGTTTTCCCTCTTTTATGTGCAAAAGAAGACTTTCAGTAATGGTATCTGGACATGTGCTTTCATATTACTCAGTATCAGATTGAAAAGAAAATGATCACTTATCCCTGCTGCTGAGCACATCACATCATCTTCTTTTTCCTTTCTCTTTTTCTTTCCAGGCATCTGTAATGTGCCCCCTTTTCTCCATGAGTGACCTGAGTGGCTGGTAAAAGAGGAGCTACCACTCGACGACCTCTCTAAAGGAACATCCATGCTGATGGAAATCAGCCAAAAAAACGCCACAGTCATGGATGGATGGGTGGGTTAGGGTGATGATGGGTAGATTTATCTGGCCTTGTTCTCATACCCAGAGCGAGACGGAGTGGGCCGAGTCTCTTTTTCGACTTTTATCGGAGGTTCTTTGTGGGATCACGAGTGATATTTAGCTTGCGTCTTTCATAGTTGCTGATGTGGCTCATCTGGGGAGACGGGGCAGAAGGCTGTTCGCCGAGACAGACGTGGATCAAAGATGTTCTGTGTGAATGTGGGAGCTGGAGGGCCCTGATGGACGTGAACTGATGCTTTCCAAGACACACGATTCTTATCTCTGGGCTCATGTGTGGACACGTAGTTATGTGTGTGAATGGTGGCTGGTCTTGAAAAGGGGTTCGAATTCCAGACCAGAAGGTTGCCCTGAGGTACCCTGCACGTGTGTGTGTGTGTGTGTGTGTGTGTGTGTGGTTAAAATGCAGAGGAGTAATTTCGTTGTGGTTCACTGTGTGCTGTGCTGTGCACTTGTACAAAGACTAGAATAGTCACTTTTTCTTTCACTTTCAAATCTAAAACACACATATAAAAAACTGCTGGACAAATGTGATGTCAGATTCAAACGTGTACATCATGGATTTTGGAGAGATGTGAGTGATTTTTGAGGCAGTCTTTCCCATTGCTAATAGCGACAGAATACATTCAGCTCCTATAGGTTGATTTGACTCTGATCTGAATGCATTAATCAACTTTAATTATTAATAGTATAAAAAGCAGTTGCGAAATGTGGGATCTGTCCCATTTTAGGCATAACAGACGTAATTTACTTGGGTATGTCATGATTCCAGATTGAAATTTCCCGAGAAAAGAACGTATTCGAATTATTCGCCTCGATTGACTAAGGCTGGTTTAGTGTTTGGGATGATTATTTCCTTTTCGTATCTGATATTTCAAACGAATTGTTTTTTAACACATACATGTTCAAGAACTGTTGTACACTGTCCTTACCATCTGACGCAAATGTGAAAAATTAAGGCTTTTTTAATATAATGGCTCTAAATGCAGGTTTGCCAACTATAGGTGAATGGGATGTCGCCCAGCAACCGTAACTATGAAAACTGTTGTGGGTTAATCATGGGAAAATCACAAATCAACGAGGATGTATTGCTACAATCAGGTCAATTCTCAAATAAAAAGACTGTCCAAATATAAAGGTTCCCTTAGTTTGCCATGTATCAGCTTGGCTTGCTATCCTAGGGCAGGGCTACAGTCGTTACTGGGAGTGGTTGGGGGGTGTGGATGATGGACGGCGGTCGAGGCAGTCTGTCCGGTCCCCCGCAGGCTCAGGGTTTGGGTCCAGATGGTTCTGTATTTGGGCGTATTGACGCCCTCACCACTGTGCCGGCAGCTGCCATCTCCGCTGCAGCCACAGAATACTACAGAATAACAATGCGCCCTTTTTTACATTCACTCTATTTCCCCGTCTCTTGCTGTGTTAGCCCTCCCTCACTGTGAGCAATGGTGGATAGGGTGGGGGGCGGGTGCTGGAGTGCTGAGTGGGGCGATTTGCAGGAGGCCTGCAGCCAACCCAGAGTTTTCTGGGAAGCTCTGGAGGGATACAGTGGAACTAGCTTACTGGCCTTGCCTGCAGTTGAACGACTAGTCCATTCTTCTTCCATGACAGCAGTAACACAGTTCCCAGGTGCTATTTTTACTTTATGATGAGTAGTAGGTCAAAAGCATATAAGTAAAATCATGCTTCGCTTTCAGACAGAGAGACTTTCTTGTACTTGTATTTGTAATGTTTAATTAAGAAACCATTCTCCAGATCTTCCTGAAGGACAGTGTTGTTGTCTCTCATGTTCAGTCCAGTCTCTGTACCTGAGCAGTTTGATAGTTCTGTGTTGGTTAATCCACACAGTGATCTACGTCTGAACCTTCAAGCAGAACAAAGCGTCCAACTTAAGACATGAAGCAGTGTAGAAACAGGAGCAGATGATTCCAGATGATCAGGAGATTCATTTACTGCCGATGCTGAAAGCTGAGTGGTTGGAACCTCTTTATCTAGAACTTTGTATCTTTAGACACTTTTCAGCCTGGAGCACTAAAACACTTGTTCAAGTTTCTTTCATTTAATCTACATTAATCCACATTTAATCTAAGGAGTACATTCCTCTACTTTTTACTTGATACTCTCAGTACATTCCTGTACTCTTTCACTACTGAGGAAAGTAGTTAAAGCACTCAGTTCAACAACTTTAACCTTCATTTTGTTTTATTCTGTTAATCTGTATTTACCGTCTATTGCCACCATTTTTAAGGGCAGGAAATCGGACCAGCTTTATCGGCGCCTACTTTGTCACTCAGGTAGGACAGTTTCTTATTTCTGCCATACGTGAATCCTGATAAGTAGATGTGTTTACAGGACAGAGGATCTAACACACTATATAAGACAGGCCACGAGGGATCAGCGGTTAGATATGCATCCCATAGCTCTGGAGCTGAACCTAATGGCTTCACGCTGGAAATGAACCGACGCAAAGAGAAATCAGCGGAACGGAAACACGCTGGAAACAAGACATATAGTGGAACAGATGGACATGTAATTAAATTAACTGCCGCACACTAGGGACTGATTGATACACTGGAGGTAGGGATGCTAATTAGATATGAGTTTTTTTTGGTCCTGGTGTATGTGATTATGAAGGAGTCTGCTGAATAAGACAGATCACTGCAGTTATACTTGACAGTATAATGTGGTCCAGCGCTCCATGAGCGAGGACATTCTGGAGCCTCCGTGTCTTTCTGTCCTCTGTCTCTTGTATGAATGGTGCCCTACCCAGAAACGTCAGCCTAGTCATTGTAGCCTTAACTGCTGTCTAAAGCAACGTGTCAAATAAAAGGTTAATTTTTGGGGGGTTTTCACAGTTTCCATCAACTTTTCACAATTTCTAGATGTATTTTAACTGTGAAAAGTTGAGCAATTTTGACCAAAAACACGATTATTTTTCTTCTTCTGCTCTTCATCTCTCTTATTCATTTTTAATGTGCTGTTGAAATGCCTTCCATTCAGCCTTGCATGAACTCATTAGAAGATTTTTTAAAAGTTGTTTGTTTGAATGCATGATAGTGTGTGTGTGTGTGCATGTGTGTGTGTGTGTGTGTGTGTGTGTGTGTGTGTGTGTGTGCATGTGTAAACTCCTCCCTGAGGCCTCATTCTGACTCTAAAGTGATCCTAGTCGTGTGTCCTGGCAGGAAAACACTCCGCAGAGGCGTGAGTGCAGCCATAGCTGGCTTCCAGAGGAAGACGCTTCAGAATGAAAAATAAACGAGTGCGAACGACTGGTTTCCAGACAGGTTGCCAACCACCCTGACGAACAGTAATATTTTTCATATAAAACATTGAGCGATAATGAGTAGTAATAGGTACTTCATCATGACCACCATTGATATAAATCATGAATGTGATTTATATCAATGATGATGGAAGTTATAAATAGTGCCTTAATGACAAACATGATTATTAGTACAGCGGCGATTGTGGTGACAGCGGCGGCGGAGATGATGACAGATGTTGATGATTATCATGCTGGTTATGGCTGTAATTATGCGTGATGCGATTGCGAGATGGCCGTGAAATCCCGGCTTGAACCGAAAAGCGGCTCACATTTGAAGTCCTTCCAGGTGATGGTCGGTTCGGGCCGTCCCACCGCCAGACAGAACAAGTTCACGTCGTCGCCCTCGTTGACCGATTTATCCTGGGAGATGTTCACTATCCTGGCTGGCACTGCAAGAAAAAAAAAGAAAAAAATCATCCATCAAAGCCTTTCTTAATCTCTGATACTCACTCATTAGGTTTCAGGCAATAATCTTGATTTATTATTCTCTAATAAGTATAAAGATTCTATGACACTGAAAAATGCTGCTTGTCCAACCTTTCAAAAACGGACTTCATGTGGTAACAAGCAGATTAACAGGTTTTAAGTCAAATTAAAATGAAGCAAATCAAACTAGTAATTCAGATGAAGAACCCCAATTAACCTTTGCTATCGCATATAAATAGACAGACAGTCAGACAGAGAGACAGACAGACAGACAGACAGAGGCACTGTTGGCCTAGTGGTTAGGGGGTTTGCCCCGGATTGGAAGATTGTGGGTTTGATTCCCTCACCAGTAGGTTGCCCTGAGTTACCCTTTAGCAAGGTACCATCCCTGTCACTGCTGCTGCGTTTCACAATGACAAAGTTAGTCACTTTCTCTTTCACAGACAGAGACAGACAGGCAGACAGGTAGATGGATGGATGGAAGAGCAGGAAGACAGGCAGGTGGACAGACAGACAGACAGACAGACAGATAGATAGATAGATGGAAGGGTAGACTGATTGATGGATTGATTGATGGAAGAACGGGAATGCAGACAGACGGACGGACAGACAGATTGATAGATGGATGGATAGATTGATTGATGGATTGATGGATGGAAGAACAGGAAGACGGACGGACGGACGGACAGACAGACAGACAGATAGATTGATGGATTGATGAATGGAAGAACGGGAATACAGGCAGACGGACAGACAGACAGACAGACAGATAGATAGATAGATAGATGGATGGATGGATGGATGCTCTAACAGGTTCTACTGAGTCAACAAATAGGAATTGGGCACCAAAATCTGTTCCCTAAAAACACAAACTTTAACTTGCGATTAAATTTCTATCACTTGAATTATCCTCTAGAATACAGGAAAAATGTACTCAAGTGCTGTAATAAAGTAGCTGAAAGTACTTTCGCTAGCTTGAGTAATTGGTATTTAAATATTCTATTTGAATCTTTTAATATAAAATACCATTTGAAGCTGCAGTTATAGGAGCGGGGAACTGGACTGTGGATCCTGGAATGAACCCTTTACAGGGATTAACGGAAAATAACCTTAATCTGCATGAGAGATTTCTCCATACCGAAACAATAAATACACACAAAAAAAAGGAAAAAAAGCAAAACAATCTAAACACTTCCATTTAAACATCACTTAATGTGTTTCTGTTTCTTCCCCTTTCCGAAAACGAGAGCCAAGAGCTGTTGTGTTGTGCTGCAACCACGTGGCGACGGCCTAATGGTAGACAAATAACGCAGATGGCCCTTGAATTTAAATGTTCTGTCACTGCTGCTTTAATGAATACAGCGGAGGAATTCACCCTGCAAGACAGTCTCCTGTGAGCCCCATTTTTTCCCCGCTTTTGGCCAGACAAAAGCCACTTTTAACGATAAAGCAAAAAAAATTGGACCCGCTGCAGGGTCATTCTCGCTGGTGCCGTGTCTCGAGGGTGTAATTATTTTTCTGTGATATCACATGAAGTCTTAAAATTGAGGGCAGCCTGGTATCAAACAAATACAATCATGTCTCTGTAGTGTCCACAGAAAAGCTGTGTTTTCCTCTGGAGTGTCTTGCCCATGGAGGACGAGAAGAAGAGCCCCCCCCCTCAGCAGGAGTATGTTTCAGACCATTTCTCATTTTCCTGAAACAACGCGTTACATGCAACGCAGGTAATGCAATATACATAAGAACTGACACGCGTTCAGGGTTAAGGGTCCACCATCCATCAACGGCCGACACTCAGGATCACTCACGCCCCTTCACCTAACGGCGCCCCCTCTCTTTGTTGACGGGTACACGGCTTGTGTTTGGCTGTTAACCCGCTCATTGAGGTCCTGCTTGGGATACAGTTAAAAGGGGACACGTTCGTATAGCAGCGTGTACCTGAATGTGTCCTTTGTGAATGAAGGACCAATTAGTCACCCGATGCACCTGCTTAAGTGGAAAAATGCTGCAGATGTTTCTCCATGAAGCCTGTGCCATCCAGGCAATAAAAAATGTATATATATATATATATATAAGGGGCAGCGGTGGCCTAGTGGTTAGGGCGTCAGCCACATGCTCGGAGGATCGGGGTTCGAACCCCTTCCCAATAAGTTGCCCTGAGGTACCCTTGAGCAAAGTGCCGTCCCCGCCCAGCTCCTCCCTGCGATGGGCTGGCGACCTGTCCAGGGTGCGTCCCCCGTCCTCGCCCTGTGTGCGCTGGGTTGGATGCCAGCACTCCCCCGCGACCCCGTTTGGGACAAGTGGCAGATAATGGATGGATATATATATATAAAATAAATAATAAACTCAGTGATAAATTTGGCAAATTTGAGCGAAAAAGTAAGAAATAACAAAAAAAATGTCCAAATTCCTTCGACCTAATACTCATTTGTGCGCCAACAGCATCATATTACAGACTTTATTTGATTGAAAAACGCCAAGGAATAGACCCAAGCTCGTCCGAATAGCTGAGTGAAATGATCTGCTTGCCCTGAATTGGATATACTGTTAGAGTGTGACTTGCACACGGATCCATCAATCAAGTCAAAGAAAGTGAAATGAACTTTAATGGCCCCCAGTGTGTATAGTTTTAATTCTGGCAGGCAGGTGTGGCCTCCTGCTGGTCAAAAACAACGGTGCATTTGATCTCTGAAAATGGAAAGTCCATTGTCTTTTGTTATGTTCAATCATTCAATCAACCAACCAACCAACCAATCAATCAATCAATCAATTCATCCAACCTTCCATCAAACGAACATCCAAACCATCCTGTATCCTCACCCTGGACGATGAGGTAGACGTGTGCGATGCGAGGCTGGTTCCGTGCCTGGAAGCTACATGTATACGGGCCCTCGTCGGCCACGGCCACCCGCTCGATCTGGATGGAGAAGTCGCTGTCGTTGCTGTTGACCAGAGACACTCTCGAGTCCAGAGACCACTTGTCTGTCCCCGCGAACAGGATGTTGGAGCGGTTCAACCAGGCCTTGTGGGTAACTTCCTCATCGATCTTACATCTGCAAAAAGGAAAAAAAAAAAAAAAAACCATACAGACCTACTGTAATTATGGTTAATAATTCATAGCACCTCCCTGACCTCATATCTGTTGGGGATGTTTTACACAGATGAACCCATAAAGCGATGTTCACCACAGTTTGATTGATTCGGCTCATCTGGATTCATAAGTCGAGTAGCTTTTACCGTCATTTCAACCATGAACCCAAAACAAAACAGCACACCAGGCAGATATTTTAACACTACATGACGTGCAAAAGACTAATAACACAGTACAACGAGACAGAACCGAGTCTGGTGCGACCGAGCGGAGACAGAGCTGAGTGTGAGGACAGGAGTATATTTGGCAGCAGGTAATAATAAAAAAAACATATTTAGGGGTGACAGTAGTACATTATAGTGCAAAAATGTCTAAAATGTGCAAAAATGGTGCAAAAAACGACCAAAAATGTATGCAAAAGGAAAAAAAGGAATGGCTGGTGATGAAAAAATGAACTACAAAAGAAGATTCAGGTATGATGTTCATGGTTATGCAAAAAATATGTTAAATATGTTTTAAAAATATGCAAAAATGACCCAAAAAAACCAGCAGCTATTGCCAAAAAAAGTGATATAAATATGGGCATGGCTTAGTGTGGGATAGCATTAAGTGTAAAAATCATTTCTGGGAGTCTGATGGCCTGGAGGAAAAAACTGTTCCCCATCCTGGCAGTGAAGGCTGAGGAAGCTTTTGTCAGATGGCAGGAAGGAGAAGAGAGTATGGGAGGGAGGCTCCAACATGACTAATATGAATATAAGGATTATACGATAACATATGAATATATACATATCCAGTTTTTATAAGCATCTTCAGTATAAAACCCTGAATTTTATTTTGATCAAATGAATTTCAGAGAATTGATTCTCCCAGGATCAGTGAGCAAATCTCCACTCATTTTTGCCATAGTTGATGACGCCTATTTGAGATAACGACACATGACAGCCTCCCGTCTCAACTTGTCAGAAAACTTTTTGGGTGCTGCCACTAGATGTCAGTAGCTCCAGTCTGTCACTGGAGTGAAAATGGCACATCTCTGGGTGAAAACCTCTAGAGATCGTGATGCCCCAATTCATGTCGACTTTGACTTTCACTCGTCGCGTCATGATATCAAATCAGAGCCGTGTGGGTGTGTGTTTGGAATGCTAAAGAGCGCACTTGTCAGTTGTTGTAGGAGGGCTGAATGCTGGCTGTTCCTGCACAGTGGAATGGCATCTGGCAGGCACTACAGGACTTCAGTAGATGCCTGACAACAAGTCACTTCTGTCTGCGAGTGGACAGGAAACAAAAGAGGCTAAAAATAATAAAAACGCTGACGGACGTCTCTGACAGATTTGAGTTGAAGTTAATCAGATGGGTGGATAGATGTACAGGTCAGAAATAACCAGCTGACCAATTTGAAGCTTGGTCAACACACTGCAAACTTAGAGGAGGAACTGGATCAGATATGGATGGGATCACCTGGTTTTTCATCAGGAACAAGCAACTCATCATATTAATATGACAATATGGACTGAGGACCATTTAGATTTGAAAATGACAATGACTAAAAAAAAGCATTTAAAACATGTTTATTACACATGATGTTAAGATATGTTTAGGTAACTGGTAGCCCTTCGTATTGGCTCAGTACCCATGAAGTAGCTCTCAGTTTCAAAAAGGTTGGTGACCCCTGGTCTAGGTTTAGATGATGGATGGATGGAAGGATGGATGGATGCACCAGAGACTCTAGGTAGGGCTAAATGGGTCTGAGTGCTCTGAACATTGAGATTGGTCTAGATAGGATAAGCAGCTAAGACTATGGATGGATGGATGGATGGATGGATGGATGGATGGATGGATGGATGGATGGATGGATGGATGCACCAGAGACTCTAGGTAGGGCTGAATGGGTCTGAGTGCTCTCAATATTGAGATTGGTCAAGGTAGCAGAAGCAGTTAAGATGATGGATGGATGGATGGATGGATGGATGGATGGATGGATGGATGGATGGTTGGCTGGATGGATGGATGGATGGATGCACCAGAGACTCTAGGTAGAGCTAAATTGACCTGAGTGCTCTGAAAATTGAGATAAATAAATAGGATAAGCAGCTAAGATGATGGATAGGATAAATAAATAGGATAAGCAGCTAAGATGATGGCTGGATTGATGGATGGATGAATGGATGGATGGATGGATGGATGGATGGATGGATGGATGCACCAGAGACTCTAGGTATGGCAGAATGGGCCTAGGTGCTCTGAACAAACTTTTTTTTTATCTTTCCATAACAAACTCTCCTGTCATTTGTCTTCAAGCCAATCTTCATATTTCCCCTTATAATAAACACAATCTATTTAAAGCTGAAAAATGAAGCCACAGAAGCGAAGGTCATGTCTTCTTGCATTTCCAACTAAAATACTCTAGAACCTTATGAAATCCACTGATCCACTGATTACCTTGATTGCCTTGAAATCTATCATTCTGTGTAGAAGTCTTGATCTATCCCTCACTTCTTCATATTTTGCTTTCAAAGAGCCAATTTATTTGATCATTTTAATGTATTGTTGAGGAACAGTTCTCCAGGCTTTCTTCCAGTCCCAGGACCTGAGCAGTTTAAGGCAGGAGTAGTGTGGGATCATCTCCACAGAGAACTGAAAACAAAATGCAGCCAATGTTCATGGAAGAGCTTTGGAAAGTCGTTCAAGAAACCTGGAGAACTGTTCCTGAAGACGATTTAACAACAAGAACAAGAAACAAGGAAGCTCGCCTAAGAGAGTTTGGGCTGTGCTGAAGAATAAAGGTGGTTAAATTTGGACTTTAAAGCTGATTAGAATTAAACTCTCTTTGTGTTTAGACTGGATTTAGATGTGGGTTTGCACGTTTTAATAAATCACCGTTACAATTGTCTCATTTTCCTAAAACATAAAGACAAAGTGTTATCAGTATATTATTATATCATTAATACCTTCATAACACTTTAAAAAAGGGTCTTGTTCATAAATCTGCATTCATGAAGGTTGTCTTTAAATACTGTTTCAATTTCTGGGATGAAACTGCCTTAATTAAAGTGAAAGTGACTAACTGCAAAACCCAGCACAGCACAAGCTGGAACACAACGAAATGCTACCTCTGCATTTCATCCATACACACACGTGGCAGCTACTGAAAGCGCCCGGGAAGCAGTGACGTGGACGGTACATAATGGCAACCTAATGGTCTGGGATTTGAACCCACGACCTTCGAACCTGGGGCCAACTCCCTAACCACTAGGCCACCGCTGCCCCAGAAAATATGCTGTTCAAATGTTCAACATTATATAATAATGTCAAAAAATGACGTTAATACACATGGCACACTTCTTTAATGGTGTATACAGTAGTTACATTGTTATACATATGTTATTGATGTGTAAGTACACAGTAATTACACACACTGACTAGAAAGTGGCACCACAACTTTTGCCGTGTTGTTTTTTACGTTACATTTATAAGGTTGGACAGAAGTGAATGTGTTGGGTCACCTCAGAATGACGCTCTCTCCTTCCAGCACTGTAATGTTGTCGGGCAGGTGGCCGTACTCCACAGCCTGGGCACTGCTGGGTCCTGCCAAAAGAAATGAAAAGCGTTGGAGAGTTCTGTTATTCCACCAGCAGATGACCTGCCTGCCTGTGCCAGCACCCCTATACAGTCTGCAAGATAGGATCTCATCAAAAACTGCATTTTTGTCCTTTTGGAGGCTTCTGAGCACAAAATAAATATGTGTTTTGATTTTTATGGCCCAAAAAGAAAAGTCCTGGCCTAATGGTCTTTGTCCTTCAGTGAATGATAGGGTGGTGGAAAAATATGTTATTAGGCTCACAAAGAGAAAAACATGATTGCTTGTATCTGAAGTGGAAAAAGTAACACTGGCACAAAAAATTAAACCAGGATTAGGAGGACTATTTAGGTCTGGAGCTGTACTGGAACAAGGGTCTGAAGGGAAAGGTGAATGTTCATTCAGGGTGTGTCTAAATCCAGAAATCTTTCTGATTGGGGTTTGACATGCAATAAACCAATCATGTCGTTATCTACCATTTCCTTTAACCCATCAGAATGTCCCTTTGCCATGCATTTTTTAATCCACATACTGACAAACCACACTCAGTGCCTTTCAAAATCATCACATCAAGAATACCACCGCTACTGCACATCACACAGTGTCACACCTGGACAAAATTTGCACAGATTTATCCAAATAAATCTAACAAATCTGACAATGATTTGCAATTAAATGCATAAACTCATCATTCTGTTATGGAGCAACAAGACCATATTAAATTCAGGTGTGCACTGCATTCTCTAACGGTCTCCTTGGATCTCACCGGAGTTAAGGGTTTTGCCCAAGGACTAAAACTGTGCTGGAGGCTAAAGCCTCGACCCCACAACCTCATGATCTGCAGCTCAGAAACCAACCCCGAGGCCACCAGCATCCTTCACGCCCACCGTCTCTCAGGTGGCAGGTCACCAACAATGCATCTGCGCACAATGCATCTTCGTCTAGTGTTTTATTTTTAGCCACGTCAGACTCGTAGCTCCACTTTTAGGGTATAAAAGCAAAATCTGGACCCCAAAACAGTCTTGGCATAAGCAGAACTGACTCCTTTAAAAGCATCATGCTGGGGAGATCATTAGCTCCTTTTGCCTGGGATGACCTTTTAACCCTGGGGCCACAAATACTTGCTTGTAATGCCTGTCCTGTACCTGCGTCTGCAACATGCACTAGACGTTTGTTATTGTTACGTTATTTTACACTATATAACACACGCAACACATGAAGGGAACAGGTTAATTAGTCCATCCCGGCAACGTGGGAACAGCCACCGCTGCCCCGCGCCAGAAGCTCTTGACGTTATTTGTGAGCCACAAAGTAATAAGTACACATGCGGGGTATTTCGTGGAGCTGTCTGTGCTGACCCTTCGTATATTTGAATAATGATTGGGCTGCGGTGCGCCGGCCTGACTGCGCGCTCAGCGAACAGGGCCGATAATGAGCCCAGGGAAGAGGATTCACACAGAGCCGGCAGAGCATGAAATGAAGGGACAGCCTCAGCCGCACGAGGGACACGATCGCACACACACACACACACACACACACACACACACAAGCTCTCGCAGTCACACATGCACAGCCCTGGCATACAAATAACATGGGCCTGTATTGTGCCGCCGCAAATACGTCAAGAAAAAGTGCATTTGCAGTGGCGGATGAAGGCGCTCACACAGCACAAGGCTGGAAAGACTGGCAAATGACATCAGATGAAAAGACAGAGGAGTCCCCCCCAAATTGAAAAACCAAGTGTGTGGAGCTTCTCCTCTCATTTTGCAAGGCAGTGCATGTGGGCTCTTATCAGTTTGGTGAAATATGCTCTAGTTTCTCCCTGATGAGCAAACCCTGACTGGATATCACAGGAGTGCCTGAAGCAGGGTCTATCTCTCTCTCTCTCTCTCTCTCTCTCTCTCTCTCTCTCTCTCTCTCTACCCTTCTGTCTTCAGCTGTGTGAATAATGCCAAAATGCCAGCATGCCACCAGAGCTGCAGACTGCCTTCAGCTTCATCCAATCCAACAGCCACTTCTGTCTCACTCATAAACAGCCCCTGTCCTTAATATCTTCTAGCCAATATTTGGCCATTCTGCCTGTGAGGTTTAATATACGCCGACTTATGAGAAGGGGGGAAAAAAATCAAGTGCAAAAAAGAGTTAAGAAGCTCCTGGAGTTTTTTTTTTTTTTTGCCGCTCATTGGGCCAAGAAGAGTCAGTGTCCCCAAATGACTTGCAGAACTACAGACTGGCGCACTGATGGAGAACAATTAACGAATTCATTTAGCGAACTGAATGAGAGTCATAGTCCCTGATTGATTCACTGATTCACAGACTCATTGGCTGATAATGTTATTCATTCGGTGACAGGTTTACCGAAGCATGGATTCATTCACAGACTAATTGGTTCGCTGACTCACCAACTGAATCCCTGACTGATTCGCAGACTCTTTGATTCATTGACTGACTAAACGATTCACTATGTAATCAAATCGCACCGGTTCACTGATTTGCAGCGTGATTGATTCGCTGAACTGACAGACACACATATTCCCGGGAAGCAGTGATACAACATAGCTGGTCTCACTACTGTCCTGTAAACCTTCTCTTTTACTCTAGCTGGTGCCTTCTGTCACAAATCACTCCAGCCACTCTTCTCCACCCATTCCAACCTGCCTGCACTCTCTTCTTCACCTCTCCTCCACACTGAACTGTTGATCCATCCATCCATCCATCCATCCATTTTCTTCCGCTTGTCCCAAACGGGGTCACGGGGGAGTGCTGGTGTCCAACCCAGCGCACACAGGGCGAGGACGGGGGACGCACCCTGGACAGGTCGCCAGCCCATCGCAGGGAGCTGTTGATCCCAAGTTAAAATTTAAATTCCTCCACCTTCACCTCCTCTACTCCCTCCATCCTAACCACTCCACTTTCCTCCCTTTCATTCACACTCATGTATTCTGTCTTTGTCCTACTCACTTTCATTCCTCTCCTCTCCAGAGCAGATCTCCATCTCTTCAGGTTCTCCTCAAGCTGCTCCCTACTCTCACTACAGATCATAATATCATCAGCAGCATGGAAACACCCTACAATGGTAGACATCCAGTTTTTGTGTGTGTGTGTGTTTACCTATTTAACAGCCCAGTAAGGTAAGGAGTGGCGGAGTGCTAACTAAATGGATCGTCGAAGGAGAGAGCATGCCCCTGAAGATCTCCAGCTAAAAGCCCTAATCACATTAGCACCAGCCGCTGCACACTTGAAGCCAGCCAACACGCCGCACGCGCAGCAGTGCACACCTTTGTCTGTGTGTATGAGAGTGAACGAAGGGTGCTTGATGCATAAAAGTGAGCGTGGCTGCTGCGGCAGCTGCCTCTGCATCTCCGCCCATGTGGAAACGACTGCAGTTCACTGACTTGCATCCTAGAAGAGGAATATTGAGGTTAATTCAATTCCGTGCTTTCCTTTACACACACATACACTTAGAAATGCTGGGACACACACACACACACACACCAGTACACACACAAATATCCTCATACACATGTTAAGCCCAAAACAACACAGGGCAGACCATAAGAAATAAGGGGCTATTCCCTATTCCCTACTCAATTCCCATTTTCACAGCTCAATTGGCACCTACGATTCTAACACCAGCCTCCCCTTCACTCACTCTCTGGCTTGATGCAATATGTTAGGCAGGGCAAAACACACACACACACACACACACACACACACACACACACATACACACTCACAGTGAAATGTTAGGGGGTTGTAAGTTTCATCCTGTTTTAAATCAGTGTTTTGGCATCTCTCACCCTGCCCAGTCTTCCCTAAATAACCATATCATAGTGTTGCTGTCAGAGCAAGACCTCATATCACCAGATTCATAAGTACACAGGAGAAGAATACACAATCATATCTTTTATGATTTTACATTAAAGGAAAAATAAGTGTTGCTGGGTACTAATAGTCTACAATGAGCATACATCCATCCATCCATCCATCCATCCATTTTCTGCCGCTTGTCCCAAACGGGGTTGCGGGGGGGTGCTGGAGTCCAACCCAGCGCACACAGGGCGAAGGACAGGGGACACACCCTGGACAGGTTGCCAGCCCATCGCAGGGAGTAGCGAGACGGGGACGGCACCTTGCTCAAGGGTAACTCAGGGCAACTTATTAGAAAGAGGTTCAAATGTGTGTATATGTGGGTGGCGGTAGTCTAGTGGTAGGATACTTGCCTATGGACCAACGGCTCAAGAGGTCCCAGGTTCGAATCCCACCTCCTGCACTACCACCACTGGGTCGCTGAGCAAGACCCTGAACCCTGAGTGTCTCCAGGGGGACTGTCCCTGTAATCAGGACATGGAAGTCGTAAACGTAAATGTAAAATACAACCTCATTTCAACCCTTGTGCCACTAAGCCCTAAGGCCAGGACGTCCCATTCATTGTTGGGATAGAGGGATAGTGTGAACTGGGTAATGGGCCTCAAAGGCGAGTCAGTGTTTAATGAGAAATCTGAGAATGACTTGAACCACAGGCTGCACATGTGTCAGAAAACCCTGAAAGGTGTGTTTTCTCAGTTAAAAAGGATGTAAAAATATTCTCAGTGTCCTTTTCTTTTTTATAAGCTTTTAAAAAAGTACTGCTGAAGTCTCGGTAGAGCTGGGAAGCAACTGTCTCATCATACTTGCTGATTTGGATATATTTTTCACTTCACTTTCTCTCCTTTGATGGGACAAGACATCCTGCATGTAACAAAAAAATGTGACAATCTCCCTTTTTCTTTACTCTGGCTTGTGTTTCAGATACCAGAAAGCTCTACTTAAGAAGAGTAAAAAAATATATAAATACAATTTACATTTCATTTCCCCCCCATCTCAGATCAGCTGGATCAATCAATGCTGGTTTCAGTATCTCAGCATGGCTACTGCAAAAGCAAACGTGGTCTCTAATCGTGAAAATCAGGATATTTCAATCAATGAAATCAACCCAGTGTCCCAAAATAAAAATCCTGTCCATGTTTTTGTTCCTGCTGCCTTGCTTTTCTAACAACCTCCGTGCAGCAGCAGAGGCGCCCATGCAGTTGGAATGACATCTGGGACAGGATCTGCACTTTCTGGACCCGAACCCCCCTCCCCGCTATCAGATCTCACGCTGCAGACGTCGTGCTGGCAGATCTGGGCTTTGGACTGAGGTGAGAAAACACATGGGAGACATCTGAGACCCTTCGACATCAATAATACACCAGGTCTGCAGGAGAGAGAAAGCGCGAGTGGATTTGCGTGAGAGCACGCGAGTGAGTCTCAGTGACACAGACTGGAGTGCAGAGTAATGAATGAATGATAGAGCGAGACACAGTTTGCATGAGAAACACAATGTGGCCGGAGAGAGAGGGGGGGGGGGTGTAAAGAGAAGCAGGAGGTGGAGGAGTGTGGGTGGGCGCTGAAGTTTGAGAAAGAGAGAGAGAATGCTTTGCAATTCAGGCAGAAAGCTGCAGCAGAATTGATGTAACCTTGCGGCTTTGTGTTGGCTGCTATAGTGATGGGCTTGAAGATTCAATCAACATGACTTGGGGAAAAGCTCTCATGGACAAGCTGTCTGGCTCCCCCCCACTCTCCCATTTCCAAATTGCACCATATTCTCTCCAGCTAATTCTCATCATTCTGGCTGTTCAGCAGCCCTGCTTCTCGCTCCGTCTGAAAGGCTCACTGATGCGCTGGGTTTGCTCACGTCCTGCTGTCCAGACAGACACGCGCGGCCCTGCTGGTTCGTCAAGTTCTTCTTCACCTCAGTTCACCCACCCGACGCCCCACTGGAAAGGCTCAGAGGCTTGATTTCCTAACACCCACGGGACATTCATTTAAATGTGATTTGTATCCTCTTGACTTTTACATACCCTGGCGTGTAATTACGCTTGCTTCTGCTGCAAAGTCATTAACCGGAGCCGGAGCCAGACGCTGAAGAGCCTTGCTGCCTTTGTACTGTACATCTATTGCTTGTTGCCCTTGACGATCAAATAAAAACTTCTGACGATGGGTAGCAGCACCCATGAAAAAGCAGAGGTCGTATTAATAATGCTTTTCATTTTTCTTATGGTTTACTCCAAATGTCCTTAATTAGCCAGGCTGATGTTTGCTTCTTTAGTCTTAGAGCGCAACAAGTAATACACACTTCTCAACTGGAACACAGTTCGCTTTGTACCTCCTGCCCAATTTTTGTCCCTAAAGCAACTGCCTGGGTCATTTTAAACCACGCCTTTAACATTTAACCCTGGAAAAAAGAGCTGTACATCATAAAAGCCTGACCCATCACAATCACAGATTTCTCTTCTGTAGCCCCATCCTGGAGCTAATATTGGCAATCACCCGGAACAGCAAAACCAACAAAGGGCTCATTTCATCACCCTAAATCACCAAGCAGCAGTTTAGCTCCACCCATCCAGACTGAAAGGATAAGTGTCACATAACATCACAAATATTCGGCATTTTGCATTTTTTAAACACATTTTAACTTTTAAAGGCTGAGACGGACTTGTGACGTAGCAAAGTTGATGACTCAGAGAATCTGGTTAGGGCACTGGATCGGTGGATGATCCAGAAATACTTTGAAAATGTTATTATGTCATGAAATTCCCACTTACGATCTGTTCTCCTGTAAATTTACCAGTTTAAAGATGAAATGAAAATGATATGCCTATTATTGTTAGTTACAGCTATTTACCTATTTATTATTTTATTATCATGCAAATGTATTAACCCCCACTGAAAGAGCATCCTGCCTCTTTTCTAAGACACAATCAGTGAAAAGGCGTTGCTTGAGAAATCATCACCCCCTAAATCCTCCCTAATTAGACTTGCTCATGTGGTTTCTGACACTGAGTGACACATGATCTGTTACTCAAACCACAGACTAGATAGAATTCAGGCCCCATGCTATGTATGCTATATAATCCATTACTGATAACAGCATGTCACACAATGTCAGAAACCATATAAGCCAGTCTATCTGAGTGTGTGACAACTCGGGCCCTTCGGGTAAAGTGTGTGTGTGTGTGTGGGGGGGGGTGCTTAATCATCAGAGATGGTCTATGATTGAACAGAAAAAAATGACCGGGGAGAAAGAGGCGTGAAGAGGAGCGGAAGAGCAGAACGGATCACTGCGGTGACTCACCGGAGCGAGACGGCAGGAGACGTGGAAGTGGGGAACGAGAGACGACGGAAGAAGGGGGGGGGAAAGGAAGAAGGAAGGATGGTGTGGGAGGACAAGAGAGAGAGAGAGAGAGAGAAAGGGGAGGCACACCCGCATAATTAACAGTGGCACGCTGCAGCCAATGAAATATTTACAGAGGCACTTCCCTCCGACACCTCGGTGATGAAGAGAGGCAGCCAGAGGATTATCAGATGCTAGGAGCCTGGGGCAGGAGAGGATTAAACATTAACTGGCAGATAGATCCCCTTTTCTTCCACGTCTGATCCCATTAACACTGGTCAGGCTGCATCGACCCCTCTTCCCACCTCCACACACACATTTTACATTTACAGCAGTTACAGTAGACGCTCCTACATTGCCGAGTCTCCCTGGAGCTATTTGGGGTTAAGGGTCCCGCTCAGGGGCTTAAATGGTTTTAGTGCTGGAGGATATAGACAAGCTTGAACCCAAACCTCCTGGTCCGCTGCTAAGCATCCAGCCCCCCTAGGCTATATGTACAGTACTGCGCAAAAATTTCTTTCTGTTTCTCTGGGAATTGCATTTTTGCTGCAAAATACTATGTTACGCCTGACAAACTCGCCTTATCTTGGGCACATTGAGTAGATTGAATAAAAGAAATGCGAATGTTTTAGTGCGACAGGCTGCAAAGTGTCTAAAGATGCAACGTTCTAGATAAGGGGGTTCTAACCACTCAGCATTTAGCATCAGCAGTAAATGAATCACCTGATCATCTGCTTCTGTTTCTTCACTGCTTCATGTCTTAAGTTAGAAGCTTTGTTCTGCTTGAAGGTTCAGACGTAGATCACTGTGTGGATTAACCAACACAGAACTATCAAACTGCTCAGGTACAGAGACTGGACTGAACATGAGAGACAACAACACTGTCCTTCAGGAAGATCTGGAGAACTGCTCAGGTACAGAGACTGGACTGAAAATGAGAGACAACAACACTGTCCTTCAGGAAGATCTGGAGAACTGCTGTTGGCCAATTGTCAATTTGAATTCAGAAATGTATGAACGCACACACACACACACACACACAATTTCCTCCTATTGAGCTTCAACTCGACCTGCCTCGCTTCACTCTGGTGGTTCTGGATGATGAAAGTGAACCATCACCCTCTAGACGGCTCTCACTCACAGCACAAGAGGGATCACTCAACGCCCACCCACACTCTCATTGGACAGGTCAGGGAAGAGGTATGGAGGTGAAGAGAACAGGGGAGAGAAGCCTGGAGTGTTGTTCAGTGAAGTTAACTTTTTTTTGGAGATGGCTGGGCTCATTAATAAGGGAATAAGAAGCTTGTGAGTGAAGATGGGGTCATATGGAACATGGACTGCATGGTAGAAGGAGTGCAACTCCTCGGTTAACAGGTCGAGGGACCAGAGCCTGAAGATCAAAATCACAGATATTCATTACTTTCCATCACAGGGTGCCAGACAAACACACAGATTAACACACACATTCTAACATGATTCTAAATGCTCTGATGTGTCATTTCCACCAACGGGGCTAGCTACTGTTAGCCAGGTCCAGAAACAATGGATTTACAGTACAGTGCAGAAGTCTTGACCCATTAATCTAAACACTGATCTGCGTCTGAACCTTCAAGCAGAGCAAAGCGTCTAACTTAAGGCATGAAGCAGTGAAGAAACAAGTGCAGATGATTCCAGATGGTCCATTTACTGCTGATGCTGATGTTGAGTGGCTGGAACCCCTTTATCTAGAACCTTGTATATTTAGACACGTTGCAGCCTGTTTCGGTAAAACATGAGTAAACATTTCTTTCATTTACTCTACTCAATATCAAGGACTGACAGGATTAAGCACCAACCAGGTGACTCCCTATCAGAATGTAAAGAAATGAGGGATGGCTCATCACAGCACTGTAAATGATGATACCTCCTACCGACAGAGGGCAGCAGTTGTTGGCATAGCAACACTGTGTAGTTTCCTCAATCTAAGAAAAAAGTAGAAGAGAAAGAACTGTTGATGCAACTCCTGTTTAGCAGGCTGAAGACTCACCACAAGAGGGCGCAATTGGCAGCTTTTGGTGCTTTATGAGACCAGGGCTTCAAAAAATAGCCCTTATTTTTTGCATTTAATAAAATATCTATTCGAATTACAAACCCTGTCAAAACCCTAACCCTGAGCAGGCGAGAGTAGTGATAGTCTTGGGATTTGTGGGACAAAGAAGACACCACGTATGTTAACATTAAAAAGTAAATCCAGAATTTTTACAAAGCCAGCAGGCCTCGGTCGATTCCTTTTATCTTAAGGCTAATACGTTTTTGAGGTCTATGGCGAAGGGTGCACATCCTCCACCTTGCAATCAGTGCTGAGCCCAAGTCACAGCATCTCTTCTATGGAAATGAACCTGCACATAAGTTCATTTCCAAAGGTTTCCTTGTGTAATGTGCCAGATTTAGTAAGACGCAGCTGTCAAACGGGAGTCTAATACCCTGCTCTGTTACCTGACTACTATCGGCCAACCAGCACGCTTCCATCCTTTAAGCGCCGGCATGCGCCTGCTGCATACAAAGCCTCCCGCAGCACTCAATCTCCTCTCCAGACGCCATTCCCTCCGCACACATCAGTCAATATGCAGCTCCAGACTTCAGATAGACGGCTGTGGATCTTATGCATTGAAGCAGCTCCGCCAAGAGCGGCACCCGGGACCATCTCCCCAAAGCCCTGTCTGTTTTTAACCTCCATTTTTGCCCCCCCCTCTACTCTCAGAAATCGATATACTAGTTAAACTGTTATTTCCTCCATAGGAAAAGCAAAAACCCAAGCTGACCGTTGTCTCACAGTCCTGGCTGAATAGATCATCTGACCGTGTTGTCACAGAGGGGAGACTTTGAGTCTTTTTTTTAAGAGGAAGCTAAAGGGACTGTCATCGCTCTGCCGTGGCTGAGGGACTGTTGCGGGGATGATGGGAAGCTAAAGTGTCAGGCTGAGGTGCTGGCATGAAAAATGGAGGAGACGAAGCGGTCAGAGTGAGTAGAAATGGTCCGGAGGAGCCCGAGAAATAAGAGCTCCTTCCATGGCGTCAGCAAAAAAAAAAAAAAAAAAAAAAGAATCAAAATCTGTATTCATTTCTGGGCTGGCATTTAAATCTCATTTGACTTTTTGTTTCATTTTTTTCGCGCGCCTAAGCTCAGCGGCGGATCACAATGGAATTATCTTATTAACAGCTCCGTGCCATGCAGCGCTCATGGCTTTTTAATAATTCACTCTGGTGCTGTTTTAGCAGAGGAACGATCAGAGGAGCAACTCTGTGACAGTGGAAATGTAGGCCGCTGACGGAGAAAAGCGGCGCTCCAACCACCCTGCCATATGTCACACTCTCTGTTCTGCATTCAAGACACAAGAACACAATGCGGAGGAGTTTATACACTTCTCAGGCCTCCAGTAACCACCCCCAGCGTTCACACCGCATTAATCCTGCCCGGCACTGAGAAATGAAAGTTAACTCTCATTTATCAAGCTCACGTTATCTGTGTCACATTGGAGCTCACTCTGCTCATGAGGGCTCAAGCTGAGTGAGGTATAGTCGCACAGTACTGTGCAAAAGTCACTTCTTCATAGCTTCCGAAGAGTGTTCTCCAGGCTTCAGCTCTTGCAGTCCTGTACCTGACCGGTTCCAGAGGCATAAGCACTGTGAAGACAGTGTCCTTCAAGAAGCCTGGAGAAGTCTTCCTGAAGATAACTTTAAGAAATGGCAATAAAGCTCGCCTAAGAGAGTTCAGGCTGTGCTGAAGAGTAACGGTGCTCATACCAAATTTTGCCTTTTGACACACAGCATTTTCTTAGATATGTTGTTCTTCTGGACATTTTAGTTCACAATGACTCTTTTAATTCATCCCATCATATCCATGGTGGATGGAGCCTTTCCCAGCAGGTGGTAAGGCAGAAGGACCCTGGGCTCAATCACAGAGCACACACTCCAACACCTAGAAGACCTTTTAACATCTCCAGTTCACATGTCCATGTCTTTGGACTGCAGGAAGGAAGTGTTGAGATGGGGAGAACATGCTCACTGACCTGCCTGGGAACCAAACCTTCAAGATCTCCAAACCTTCTGGATGTGAGAAGTCAGCACTTTCATTTTACTTTACTTTTTTAAGGGATGCCCTTATGTTTGTTGAGCAACCGGTGGCACGTATCCTAACCAGGGTCACAGCGGGTGCCAGA
Source organism: Hepsetus odoe (assembly GCA_017165825.1). Taxonomy (NCBI): domain Eukaryota; kingdom Metazoa; phylum Chordata; class Actinopteri; order Characiformes; family Hepsetidae; genus Hepsetus; species Hepsetus odoe. The sequence continues at coordinate 12,664,835 of CM029389.1, forward strand.
GTCTATCTCAGGGCCCGTTGGCCAAAACCCCTTGGATAGTTTGCCTGTCCATTGCAGGACATAAGAACGAGTTTTTATATTGTGAGTCAATTAATCATTCACATAAAAAGAATGCCTGCTCTGAAATGGTGGGCTGAACTTCCTTCATTGTTTAGGTTGCTCTTGAGTGAGACGTGCTACCCAGGAGCTTTGGGTTTGTCAGGATAATTCAGCTCTCTGGCCCAGAATAAAACCAAATTACCTCGGGGAGCTCAAACCAACTAACACCTGCTTAACAGAGGAGCCCGGAGCGGGAGAGGTGGGAGAGCAGAACACATTGCAGGGGACCAGGTTGTAGTCAGAGAGAGAGAGAGAGAGAGAGAGAGAGAGAGAGAGAGAGAGAGAGTTGGATACAGCCCACATTTACCCATTCTCCACTGAGTGGCCTTCATGTACTCCCAGCGAAAGCATCTATGCCATTGACACATCTTTTCCTTAACACTTCTATCTTTGCTCATTGACTGAATCTCGTGATGGTACCAACCTTATTATCCAATAAGTTCCAATTACAGTACACCAAACCCTGGAGGGCCCTTACGCGGCACACTGAAGTGTTTATCCTCTTCCTAACACACCGATTCAACTCACCAGCCATCGAGGCTCATTTTAGTGAAATGCGCTGTTTTACCCACTAAGTTCGATAAGTATAAAAAAGTGCAATTTGATCTGAATTATTTCTCATTCACGGCTCATTGAAACAAGCAGATGTTCGGTGGAAATGCTGATTCAAAGCTGTCCATCCCTGCTGCATTCCTAGAAGATTTTGAATTTAAAAAGGTATCGGCGATGAAAAAATAGGTTTGACCTATTTGACCTAAATTGGTGCTCAGAGCTGCTAATGAAAATGCTACATATAAGCATGTGCAAAAGTTTGGCAGCCCTTGCTGACGTCCACATCCTCACAACATCATTTGGATGCATAAAATGCAGAGAAGAAAGGGGTCATGCAAGAAGAAACAGAGGCTGGGTGCAAAGCCAAAAGAGTGGCATTGATGCACCGGGGAAATAAACTTTTTAATATAATAATATAATTTTTTCATGCTAATTGCACCAATGAATAGAATTTGCAAGAAAAATACCAGAAAATGTCATTTTCAAGCAGGTGTGATCTTTTACTGTAATAACTAATGTATCATTTGACTGAAGGTGTTAGACTTTTGCGATGCAGTGACTATATATCTACGTAATCATTTTTGTATATAGGACAGCCAGCAATGACTGATCTTCCTTGGCCGTAATTCCAGGTAGAACTCCCGCTTCTGAGGTCCTTCGAATGCCATACCCAAAGCCGCAAGTCATCATCCGTTTCTGTTTCTTCCGGTCCTCTGCCTTCCTTCTTTAAACCGATCACCTTCATGTCCTCTCTCACCATGTCCATAGACCTCTTCTTTGATCTTCCTCTTCTCCTCTTTCCTACCAGCTCCATCTTCAACATCCTCCTCCTGATATAATCCCCGTCTCTCCTCTGGACGCAACGCAACCTCGCCTCTCTAACTTTGTCTCCATAACGTCCAACCTAAGCTGTCTCTCTAATATACTCATTTCTAATCTTGTCCTTCCTGAAAGGAGCTCCGCATCCTGTCTTTTTATCATTGCCATCATCTCCAACCCATACAACATAGCTGGTCTCACGACTGGACTCTCTTCTGATTCTCATTAGCCTGGGATGTTCCGATTTCCAAAATGATCTAAAACATGCGTTCCCAAAACCTCTTCAGAGCTCTGACACTGGCCTGGCATGATTCCTCCATGCTACTTACTCTTTCTGACTCTTTTCGCTGTTCACAGACAAGGTGCAGGGTACTCGTGCGAGATGGGTTTCCCTTGACAGTATCAAAACATCCCACAGCCCTGAGATGCTTCAGGCCAGACAAACTGTCCTCACTAGACATCAGCCTGAACAACTACATATATTTTTTTAATGCCTCACCTTCGAAGAGGCAAGACCCATTAAAGGCCTGCGATCAATACACAGCTATTTAATTTACTTTTGAAGAGGGTGGAGAGGGGATTGGATGAGAGAATCGCAGTGCTCTTCGCTTTTGCCTTTCATGATAGGTTCCATTCAGTGGCTGTGGGCTGATTGTGTGCTGACAGCAGAAAGCACAGGTTCTAGACTCAAGTCATACCATTTCTATAATCATATGACTCATAAATTATTAACGTATCAAAGGAAAGTCCGATTTTGTTCCGTTTATGTCTTTTCCATGAATTTGTTGCTTCTCGAAGTTGCTCTTCTCTGTACTTTGTTAAAACATCACCCTTGTTTTTCCTCACCAGTATCAGTGAAAGTGAAGTGAAAGTGACTGTTCTGTCATTGTGAGCTCACAGCACTGTAGCACCTAGCAGCTGAACGTCCAGTGCCTGGGGAGCAGCTTTGGGGGACTGTAACTTGGGGTTGCATCAGAATAACTTACAGGTTCAGGACTCAGGACCTTCAAACCACCACACGACCTTCAAAGCACTAGGCCACCGCTGCCCACATCATCTGAATGCTACAGGTACAATCCCTGGAAATCCCTTAGCCAATCATAGACAGGACATCCTAGTAGTCCTCAATCTCTCTGGGTGGGAAGGATGTCCCTCCCTTTCCCCATCACTCAGTTTGAGTATGAGTGTTAGCCAACATAAGGAAACTGTCCATCCTCTTATAGGGTATGTTTTATTCCGCTGTACTGCCTGCCCTTGTGTCTTCTGTCATGCTTAAGGTTGTCTCGTGCAGCACCAGGGTCCTGCAGGAACATTGATTTCACTGTGTACTGTGTATATGATGGAAATGACAATAACGCCTACTTGAGTTGACTTGTCGAAGTGAGTTGAGCTGCCTTGTGTTGTGGTGCAGCTTTCCGTGTCCTGGAGGATGTGCTAGCCTTGGTGTCTAAGGTAGGTTCCTAGCTAGTGGGTGGAGTAAAACACTGAGTGAAAGAAAGAGTGAAAGTGACATCTTGTTATTGTGAGTTCACAGCACAACACACAGTGAACCACAACGAAATACAGCCTCTGCATTTATCCCCTACACACATGCAGCAGCTATTTTAAGCACCCTGGGAGCTGTGATGGGGACTGTACCTTGCTCAAGGGTACCTCTGGGCAACCTACTGGTCTGGGATTCAAACCCCTGAGCTTCTGATCCTGGGGTCAACTCCCTAACCGCTAGGCCACTGCTGCTCCACTGCAGAGGATTACTGTCACATCACAGTCAAAAGGTTTGGGTTCAATTCCCAGGTGGGACGTCCTTCCAGTGTTCCCCTGGGAGTTTTTTTTTATTTCCTCCGTGTCAGAGATCACAAATCGCCTTTAGGTGTCACTATGAGTGTGAGTGTGCGCCCTCAGATAGACCCCCATCTCCTGGTCAGGATAAGTGCATCAGATAATGGATTTGTTTGAAATGTTGGGGAGAAAGCATGCTGGCAGCTGCAGGGGGAGCTAGAAGTGTTGCCTCTAATATGAAGGGGGGTGAGTATGGACCATGTGATCTATAAATCAAAGCTCTAAAGTGTGATTGATTGCATTAGTAGTAACCGCAGACTCTGAAATCTCCTGCATTTGCCAGTGGGTAATATGAATGGAAATTTCCTTTGTGTCTGACTTGTTCATATTCATGTCTGGTGCCCTGAGTATTCATGGAGACATTGCCATTTATTGGCATTCAAGAGGTATTAACTAGGGCTGTAATCAAAAGCATGCGGCGCCTGGTGAACACCTCATCTGCTTGATTACATAAAAAGCTCAGACGTGAGTCAGTCTCGATGGTGTTCTAGTCAGCTGTCTGATTTATGCTGCTCCCTTTCTACAAACCCGGATCGCATGAACTCTCACTGAAGAAATCCCGCGACATCAAAAGGGTAAAAACAATTGCATTCGACTACTGAAGAATCCTTGATTGTGCCCAACTCTGAAAATGATCTTTCTGAGGAAGCTTTTTGTGCAGTGATAGGAAACCCTTCAATCCCTCCTCAGACTGTCACTAATAAGTGCAGTATTTAAGTGGATGGAACAACAGTGTGAACGCCCATGTGCACCAGCTTCACTTTTTATGCCAATTGCACAAGTGCTGCGTGTAGCTTTTCTCTTACTGATGTGTGACAGCCTGAACACTTGGACATTTTGGTGCCCTTGCTCTTTCTTACTGATAATCCAACGTTCTGGCTTTAACCCTTTAGAACCAACTGGGGTGCTCATGCTTTAAGTGGCAATAAAACTGCAACAAAAACAGACTGGTGCCATAATTCTTTTTGCAGCTTCCAGAAGATACATCGAATGCGGTGACTTTACACACTCTCCATATGTAGTACAAATATTTTTGCATCTCTTGCCTTCTATTGAGCATGACCTCACTCAGTTCAAGAGTAATTTACGTAGAAAAACATGTTTTTACAACCTTCACAGCAATCGCTGCTGTGGATTTGCAGGGCAGCGGTGGCCTAGTGGTTAAGAACCAGGCCCCAGAATCATAAGGTCATGAGGTAACCCTGAGGTACCCTTGAGCAAGGTACCATCCCCATCACTGCTCCCCGGGCACTGGATAGGGCTGTCCACTGCTGCACGGTGTGTGTGAGTTAAACACAGAGAATGCATTTCGTTGTGGCTCACTGTGTGCTGTGCTCATCATGACGAAAGGTCACTTTCACTTTCACTTATAGCATACACCGCTTTACAGTTTGGGCTGCGTTGATTGCATGGATGGAAATAATCCCTCCGAAAAATCCTAAAATATATCTGGCAGAAATATTCCATTCGGTAACCGTATGGTTTCATAAGTGCCTGTCTCAGGCCCCCAGCACCCAGGCTCCCACACTGTGACCTGATAGACATCAAGCCTTTGAGCTCATCCGCCCAAAAAATAAATGAACAAGAAGCTCATCCTGAATGCTGGTCATGCTGCCTGCCAAAATGTTCAGTCACTTGACTGTCTCAGAATCAGATCAGGGATGGTGTCGCATCACACAGCTGGCCTTCCTCGATCCAAAAAAAAGCAATTCTGAGGGGCATGGAGAAAGATAACGGCAGCATCTGAACATCAGGAGCCCCTGGGCTGCCCTCAAGCGGCCAGTCAAATCAGACGTCGGACACAGTCCCTCTCCAGATCCTGACCTTTGTGCTCGATTTTGGGGGAGATTCATTCTTTTGCCTCATGGACATATAATAAACATGAAGCCTTCCTTTCATCATCCACGCTCTACATTCATATTTACATATGCCAAAACTGGCATCAAACCCCTTTTATGTATTAAACACAGAGACACAGGTAGGTACCGTCCCCATCACTGCTCCCTGGATGCTTTAAATAGCTGCCCCCTGCTGCACGGCGTGTGTGGGTGAAAAGCAGGGGCTGCATTTCGCTGCATTTCACCGCGCGCTGTATTTCACAATGGCAAACAGTCACTTTCACTTTCAATTCCATACAACACATATTACTGTAATGTTCGAGGTGCGCAGTTTCTTTACTTAAGTACAGATTCTCGTGTCAGACATCCTGTTAAATAATAGATCACGACCAGTCAAAAAGTAGACAAAGGTCCTCGGAGTAAAGAAGCAAAGGACATTTCTGATTGCAAAGTGGACAGAAAAACCTCTCACTGCTGTAAAAATGGACATCGCACTTTATTAATGCTGCAGGCTCCCCTCTGCACAACAGCCGCATATCTGAGAACCTTTATATGCAACTTAATTACTAAGTTATTGTTTTTTGCTGGCGGCAAACGAAGAATCAGCAAAGTAAGGATTTCATTTGACAGTCTAACTGCTTTTACTATTGTGCATGTGAGAATAGGACTCCAGCATCTTGAACGCTAATATAATTCGAGGGCTATTAGCAAAGTCACTTTCACTATTAAGGCACTCCAACTCCAACAAAAACAGTCAAAGGAAACAATGAACATTCATTTCATTGCTTCATTGCTATGTCTCTGCTAATTGTCCCATCACGCACATCATAATCAAACACTGTCCGGTTCCCCTCGGGTTTCTTCTGTTTGTGCTTGTTATGCAAGTTTCATTAAACGTCTGGTTTGACCTTTATTTTAGAGAGCTAATGCTAGACAAATGAACTTTTACTCTCAGGTCGCAGAGGGTGGATTTTTCAGCCCAGGCTATGTTGACTGTGATCCACTTTTATTGTAACTAGCTGTGCAATTTGCTTTGTTTTTCTCTGAGTTCACTCTTTTCACAGTGAAATACAGCCAATATATTGATGCGTATGTCGGATGGACTTTTCAGACGGGCTGTCTAGACAGTGACAGCAGAATATATCACACTGTGTTGCCGGGCTGTGGGCAAAGTTAAACATCTGCATGGGAAGTCAAAAGCTTTGGAGTCGTCTGGCACTTTCCAAATAGTGGGAATAAGAGCCTCTGTTTGGGAGCTCGTTGATGACAAAAAAACTCCAAAAGTTCATTTTTAATTTTGCAGCTGATCGTTGAGGTATTAACAGCAGCATTTGTCCTGCTTGAACACACAGCTGGCAGTAATAAAGGTCTGGACACTACAGAATTACTCAGTTCGAGACACAGCCCCATTCTGCTTCCCAACAGCAGCATAGACGTTTCTACGGAACCAAATTACACCCTTTACTTCCACATTCACATTCAGTTCCATATTGATTTTTTGGGCTTTTGTTCTTTTAAAGTTTCTTTAAAAACAAACACTCACAGGAGTGTTCATTTTGGAATGCACGGCACAGTTGAAAGCCATGAGGTTGATTTATTAAAAGTTTTGGCCATTGGTTCACCTCCAGTGTTGCCCATTGGGGCGCTCCCCTGCTGGCCTTTAGGCCGCCCTCCTGTTGGCTACTGGGTCATCCTGATGTTGCCCACTGGGCCACCTCCCCTGTTGCCCACTGAGCCACCCCCCACTGGCCATTGAGCCACCAACAGTTGGAGTTTGGATCGTCACCAACAGTTGGTCTTTGGGTCACCTTCACACCACTGGGCCACCTCCCCTGTTGCCTATTGGGCCACCAACAGTTGGAGTTTGGATCACCCCTATGTTGACCGCTGGGCCACCTCCCCTGTTGCCAATGGAAACACCCACTGTTAGTCTTTTGGCCAACTCCTGTTCTTTGAGCAACACACCATGGTCATTAGGTCACACCCATGCTGGCCACTGTGCCACCTCCCCTCTAGGCTATTAGTCACCCACCCTATTGGCCATTGGGCTCATACTGACTACACTAATGTACTTCTGAGCATGTTTAAAGATCATAGCGTCATAAAGGTCATAAGCAGGTCTATTAGTCTTCACTATTAGAGATGATTTAATCCACCCGGATTGAGGGGAGTGCTTTTGAGGTAATTTGATTTTTGTAGGGTTGTGGTGCGGGGGTGTCTGTTCCCACTGCCTTGCCTGCTCTGTGAACTCATCACTGACACCACGGCTGATCCCCTGCCTCTAATTCCCCAGCTTATCTCAGCTCACACATTCAACAAGACTCTCTTGCGGCCCCTCACAGTTCGCATCCCCGGAGAGCAAGAGCCAGAGAGGGGCAGGGAGGAGAAAGACAAGGGCGGCGAGAGAAAAAGGGAGTGAGAGAGATGGAAAAGTGAAGACAGACCCCCCCTGGGCCAGAGATAAAACGGCCGACAGGAAGTGACTGACGGAGATTTTGTACAGATGTGTCACACAAAGCTGGATCTTTAGTCAGCCCCCCAGACAGTCTCAAAGATTCAACTGTAGCTATCGCCACCCTCTCTCGCTCTCCCCCTCCCTTGTCCCATGTCTCGGCTTCATTTCTCTCTCTTTTGTCCCCTGCAGAGTGGAGGCAGCCACAGCATCCGCTCTTGCTCAGACTCAGCAGTAATGAATTTCAGCCACTTTTGCAGAAACAGACGGAGGAAAGGGCGGTCCCTGCCTGGGAAGAGGCGGTAAAGGAGAATGCCTCTCTCTTTCCTTCTCTCTTTCCCTCAATCAGTTTAAGTAACGGCATCATCCGAGCATTTATACCTCTTCATTGCTGAACGATGCAAAGACGATGTAAATCTCCGACCTCAGTTCAACAACGAATTTTCAGGGAACGATTCAGTGCCTTAGAAAGTCTCACCATGTGATTCAACTATTTTTATAAAAACCAGCAAATATATTTCACATCACAAACACAACGGATGCTCAACACAGTCAGTACAAACCGACTTGGCAAGGAGAATCCTGCATGTTTCGTGAAGGTTCTTGAAGATACCTGCAGATTGGTTCGCGTTTTTAACTTCTCATTTTAAAAATGATTCTTAGTGGAACTACTATGGGATTTCAAATTTAAGGGTTCTTCCAAGAACCCCAACTTTCTTTCAAAAGGTTCTCGTTCAAAAACACCCTTCATTAAATGAAAGGCTCTTCAAGGAATCAGGAATGGTTCTCAATGGCCCCAAGCAAAAAAAAATCCTATCCAGGACTTGCCCTGAGGTACCCTTGAGCAAGGTACTGGCCCCGTCACTGCTCCACGGGTGCTGTGCACGGTGTTTGTGTGCATGTGTTAAATGCAGAGGTCCTTTCGTTGTGGTTCACGTGTGCTGTGCTGTGACCTCGCAATGACGAGGGTTGTCACTGACGGGGCCAGCGAAATCATTTTTCTCCAATTAAAAAATCAATATTATTTCGTCACTCCAACAAAAACTCATTTAAGTGTTTATAGATGATGAATCAAGTGGTAACATGAAATGAAAAGGTCAGATGTGGTTTAAAGTAAAAAAAATACATTCAAATTGTGAGCGGTTATAATATGCTTCCTTTCTAATGATCTGTTTTTTTTTAAGGAAACGTTCACACCAAACTAAGGACAGCGGGCAATAATCCGAATATTAGAAGCCGCATAAACTCTATCATATATTTTCACATTTCTCTTCAACTGCCCACATGACACTAGAGACCAGCGTCACCACGGGAACATTGAATTTCTGCCACTTTTGGCACACAGATGGCATCGCAAACTCTGGCTGTGGAGAGAAGGTAAATGGAGCCTTCTCTCTCTCTCTCTCTCTCTCTCTCTCTCTCTCTCTCTCTCTCCTCTCTCTCTCTCTCTCTCTCTCTCTCTCTCTCTCTCTCTCTCTCTCTCTCTCTCTCTCTCTCCTCTCTCTCTCTCTCTCTCTCTCTCTCTCTCTCTCTCTCTCTCTCTCTCTCTCTGATGCCTTGGCTGTGGCTCAGTGAAATTAAATGGGCCATTCTGCTCTTCCCTCCATCAGACTGTTCTCATGGCTTTGGCTTTCCTATCTCTCTCTCTCCCTCCCTCTCTCTCTCTCTCTCTCTCTCTCTCTCTCTCTCCCCACACTTTCACACTTTTCCACTCTTTGTCCAGACAGACTTGCTTGATCTTTTTTTTTTTTTTTTTTTGCTCAACCTCATCTCATTCCGCCTCTCTCTCCCCTCTTCCTCTCCCTCACGTCTTCTTCCCTGCTTCTCTCCCTCCTGCTCTCGTCCTCCTCTCTTCTCCATGCTCATCCCTTTATCCTGCCTCAGTTAATTGCAAATCCTTCTTCATTTCTTCCAGGCCTAATGCATGTCTCCCAGAGGTCCATGGTGATCTTCTTTAGTTTAGTTTTTTTTTTTTAAAAAAGCATCTCTCTGTCACTCACACGCTTACACCACCACCCCCTCAACCTGTCCTCTCACTGTCCATTTCAAACCCACATTTCTGATTTTCAAGCCTGCTTCACTCCATTCCCGGCTCGGACTCTGTAAATCCAGGCCCAGCGTGGGCAGCCACCTGAATAACTAACAGCACGTCCGTGCCCTGAAACCACTCCCGGGGTGGCCGCAACATGCAAATCAGCAGTTCAGGACCATTTACGGCACACACATCCTGCCAAAGCATGGAAGACTCTAACATTAATGGAGTTCCTGAGATGGACAGCTGACCACCCAAACGAGCGCAGTGTGAAAGCAGGTTTTGCGTTCCATTAATGTGAAAGTGAAGTGAAAGTGACTCTTGGTCATCGTGAAACACAACACACAGTGAAACGCAATGAAATGCTTCCACACTGTACAGCAGGGAGAAGCTATATCCAGGGTCTGGGGAGCAATGATGGAGACGGTACCTTGCTCAAGGTACTCCAGGACAACCTACTGGCCCTAAATATGTGTACAGCTAAAGGAGAAGTAGAGATACTACACTAAAAGTAGAAACACACAACGGGACCTTCTGTTCTGCGTTTTGTCCTTTAGACTGAAACGGGTCTCGATGTTGGGAAGGTGATGGAAGATAAAAGGGTGGAGAATTCTCCCCAGTTGCTTTCAGACTGGTCTGGAAATTGATCTGGTTAGGGTGGAAAAGGAATCAGAAAAATAAAAACTGAAATAAAGATGAGATGCGTGTCTACTTTCAATGCTCTATTTCCGTCCCACTTCTGAGGTCAAACATCTTTACCTAAACTCAGATGGAGTCAAGTCAGATTCGATGACCTGACTTGGCACAATGAAAACGCGATTAAGCTTTAACACCGGGGACTCACACTTGAACTCAGAGGTGAGTCTTCTGACTCACAGGCTTGTGGAGCAAACATGAAGCTGCATTTTTTAAAACGAATGGTTTCTCGTGATAGGGTTTAACAGCGTGGTTTGATTCCTTTAACTGAACCGATTCGTTTTAACGACTTGTTTGATTCAACTGATTTATTTTCATGCCGTCGTGTCAGTAAACATGGTCGCGCTTTGCTGGTTTTATTTCCATCGCCACCTGTTTGGAGCTCCACCTTCACGAGCCACCGGACTGATTTCGAAATTCCACCCTCAGGATGGCTGGCAGTGGATGGGGGAGGGGGAGGACCATCCTGGACACTTTAAAATATTGCATTCAAGGCTAGAATCAGAAAAAACTCCCTATTCTAACCGTTTAAAATCAAATAGATGCACTTTCAAATGCTAAATGTTTGTATGTTGTTTGGTCACGAGGTCCGAATCCATGTTTTTTTTGGCCTTTTTTATATTTAAAGTGCATTTATAAAATCTTTACTCATATTTAAGCGTTTATTTGTGAATTTTCTACTTCGTTTACATTTTTAACACATTCATTGAACTTAAACATTTCCTTTTTCCATTTTT
>CM029389.1:12680898-12745898 GCA_017165825.1 Hepsetus odoe
GACGCGCCACAATTGGGATGAGGTGTGTGTGTCTGTGTGTGAGCAGCGGGGAAGTCATGGGTCATTAAAGAACAGAGGTGGTAGCAGGAAATGGAAGGAGAGGGAGGGAGGTACTACAGGAGCGTAAAGGCTGGGGTGTTGATGGAAATTTAACAAAATCTCCCATGCAAAGGGCGGCTGACCACTGTAACACCGCGGAGGATCAAAGCTCAAGGCCTGCATCCATTAGGCCAGGCCGGGACGAGGGAGGCGGTCAGCTCTGATGATCTAATAATGCAATTATCCCGCCAGTAGCCACTCGCCCACACATGACACAAAGATGGCAGTCTTCACGGACTGGTGGCTGCGCTTTGACAGCATTGGTCATCTAGGGCTGCAACTAATGATTACTTCTAAAATCAATTCATCTATTAACTATTATTTATGCAAGCCATACACACTTTGGTGGATTACATCCAATCAGATTGATCATGCGGATCGAATTCACATTATAAAGCATCAGAGAGTGCAATAGAACTGAAAAAGAGCTCTTCTGCCCTCATACTTTCTGCAGCGCAGCACTATATAATTTGTGGATCATAAGAACATTATAGATCTTTAAATGAAGCAAAATATATAATTCATATGTATATAATTCAGGTTAGTCACAATGTAAAAATACTGTCCACCTTTAAAAACATCCAATGTTTATATATAATAAAGGTAGTGCCACTTTTATAGAACATTATAGCACAATTAGGATGAAATTAAAGAAGCTATACTGCCCCCTATGGCCTCTCTAGTGTACTGCAATCTGTCAGAATGGCAACGTGGGTCATATGAACGTCACCGCTCAATATCACACCAAGTAAAAGGGCAGCGGTGATGTCGTGCAAAGCGGCTGAACCCCAGGACTGGAAGTAGTCGCTTTCACTTCACTTCCACTTCAAATAAAAAGACGCATATTGGCCCCTACAAAAATTCCTGTTTTCCTATCATGTTGAAATTTATGAAATATTACTTTTGAATAACTTCTGATTTTCCATTAAATCAATGAGAGGGTGCAGTTTCAAATGGAAAAAAATGAATCTAGAAACTACGTCGCCCCCTATCAATTCTGAAGTGTATTACAGCTTGTCCGTATGACTATGTTAATCACAGTGTAAAGTGAAAGTGACTATTCGTGTCATTGTGAGAACACACAGCACAGCGAAATTGGACCTCTGCATATAGCCCATGCACAAACACACACAGTGCAGCATGGGGCAGCTACAAAGCACCCGGGAAGCAGTGACGGGGACAGTACCTTGCTCAAAGGTTCCTCAGGGCAACCTACTGGTAAGCAGTTTGAACCCACAATCTTCCAAGCCTGTGGCCGACTCCCTAACCACCAGGCCACCGCTGTACAGCAATACAACATCTTCGTTGGTTTGGGTGGGTGGTGGTGGTGTTGGTGGTCTAGTGGTAGGCTGGACCTCTTGGGCCCATGGACCCAAGTCCCACCTCTAGCATTACCAGAGTTCTCCAGGGGAACTGAAACTTCAATCAATAGGAAAGTGCTCTGGATAAGAGCCGTAAATGTAAATTGATTAAGCATAAACAAATTCTAAAATATTCAGAAAAGCACGTCTGACACATTTAACCTGCTAACCTGTATAACCTGCCCCCGCTGAACTGGTCTAACGCCAGCCTCAAACTCAGATTTCCTCCACAGTCTGAGCTGCCTTTTAATGAACTGCCTGCACTGCAGTGCGTAATGCTTTCTTCAGGTTCTCTTTTCACCCTGTGGCTGAAGAACCAATAGGACACATAATGGTACGTGTAATTGTCCAGGAGAGTCCTAACAGGGGCAGGCAGACCAGCGTCCGAGACGAATGTGCTTCTGCAAACGAAGATGTAGGCATGTCCATACACGACTGAGGGCTTTTTGATTGGGAAAAAAAGCAAAATTGTCTGCAATTAAAGTTTAATAAGGGAACACTTCCCTTCCTTCCCCATATCATTGGGAGAGGAAAGATGGATGGAGTGTGCTAAAGAGGAGAAGAAAAGGAGGGATGTCAGTGATGGATAGAAGCGCTAAATCTGGCTGAATGCACATCAACAGTTTCTCATTAAAGCGTAATCGCTCAATTGAGCCTCGGCGAACTGAGCACGACTTCAATAGTTGCAGCACAATAGTGTGACCTCGAAGACAAAAAGTGAGACAAGTGCTCCCGTCCTTGTACGTGGGCTGAACAGTAGAATGATGAAAAAATTTCTAAATTATGTCGGTCAAATTTCTACCCCAAATCAGGGATACCACCCAGATCAGCGGGGGATCACTGATGGGTGGCATGGGAGTTTACCAATAGGTGGAGCTGATGGAATGAGGGGCAAAATCCCAGGCAGGAAAAAAAACAAATCAGAAAAACTAAGCATGACAGTAGCCTGGCTACAGCCGAGGGCTAAACTCCCTAAAGGACATGTTCGATTTCAGTTGTCACTCTAACGCAAGACACTCTCAGAGTCTTCCTCTTCATCTTTCATTTCCGTAAAAACGAAAAGAAATACAGACGTTTCTGCTTTAAGGCGTAACTCAAGACTGACCGGTGGGATAAAATGGGTTAAACATTTTTTGCCCTGTAAATGTTGCCATGGTGACACCTTCATTTCCTCTTAGTCCATGAAAAATGGATGATGATCGAAGGAGAGCTTTGGCGGTCTTGATTATTTATTTAAGGTAGAAAAAAATGGTGCTACCGTTCCGTAGACGAGTCAGTTCTTTCCAAACCAGCAACATCTGCTTTATTTCCCTGTTAGATGAGGACAAAAGTTTGGAAAATTACTATTGCTGATCAAAATTTGCTTTATGGAATGGGGCTGCTGTTGCCAAGCGAGGCCCCATCGGAGCACACTGGAAACAAGCGTTTTGCCTTCTCTTGTGGACAATCAGGACGTGAGAGACGTGGACCAGATCCGTAGAAGAGCAACATTTGCAACATGGGTACAGTTACACAGCTGACCTGATACGGCATGTCAGTGAAAATGACTAGCCTCCATTTCTGCATTTTGACACACCATCTCCCCTGCAAATCAGCTATAAAGTAATGGCTGGTGTGTCAGCAGGATAATATATTCATGGACTCATTTAAACGGCACTTAAATGGTCTTTTGGACTTTAGTCTTGGGGTATTTCGTTTAGAGGCCAGTAATGTTTTTTTTCTTTTTTCTGGAGAGAAATTTAATCAGCAACCAAACGGCGCCATGGCCATGTAATCATGGCAACAGCACATCCCTGCTGCCTGGTCACTTAACTGCTCATCTGTTCTTTCCGAGTGGCCAAGGGGGTACAGCTCCCCCCGCTTTTTGGCCTGTCTCCCAGATAATGTCCTTGTGCCACTCTAGCATAACAAGTGGAGATGAACCCTCCTTTCTTGCACAAATAGCTGCTTCTCGTTCTTTTTGCAGCAACACCTCCTTGCGTTACATACGTGCACCAAAGACTCAGTGCAGGCCGGAATGAGAATTGCTCCACGTTCCAGCTCATACAAAGGCTCGCCGCACTGCCGTAGCATCTCAAGTTGCTCGCTGGCATGGGCCCACGTCTGCCCTTGTCTCGCTCAGCCATTACTGTTATTACCTCCTTCCCCAGAAGAATAGCGGCGCACCGATGGAGCATAAAGCAAAAAATGTCACGAGGGACAAGGCCGTGGGAGAGTTCCTCTCTGCCCTGAGAACGTCATGGCCAGTGAGCCGCGTGCCCGTGCACTCATGAATAATGCATCACAGCCCAGCCATGGCTGCCAGGACTGCCGCTGCCCATTTGCCTTTTTGCACGCATGGTCTGAGCCTGAAGGATGCCACAGCACAGGAAACATCAACACAGCAGGAGACCAGAGATGCCATTCAGAATTCTAGGCAGTAATTGGTGGGTCTGATCGATGCATCCTTGATTTTTGTGTCTTTGTAAATTGGGACACTCCCCTTGATTCCCCCAATGTTGAGACAGCTGGTCAAAAGCTAGGGGTCAACATCAGCACCAGGTCATGCTATTAGCAAGGCTTGCACATACCCTTGTGCTGCTCTGGGTGCAACAGAATTGTGCCAACCTCCCACATAAAAGCCTACCACACCCACGGAGACTAGGTACATGTATATCTAAGCAAGTCACAGGAGCTCCAGGCCTGGAAGATCACGCCCATGACCTGACTACAATACCGATGCCATGACGGCATGTAGCTGTAGACAAATAAGCCCTGCAGGACGTACTCATCCTGTTTATCCAAGCTAACCAGGGCTCAAACTGTGGGAGAGGTCTTGGGGGCCATCTGGTGGTAAATTCGTATTGGTGAACTATGTACACTCTGAATAAGACTCGGTTGGTTTACACCAGCAATCTAGCAGGTCAGTTCATAGATTGTCTTCTGAGTTGATTCCTTTCTACACACTGGAGACAGTGGTTCTTCACATGTTGGTTAGCCACCACTTGCAATTTTATGATGCCTAGGTTTGAGTCTGTGGAACAATCAGAGCCTTGGCATGGTTCTGAGATGTGTAATGGAATAACCGTTAATGGATCTATACTGGCAGCTCCCCAAATAACAACCTAAATGTGGCAGAGGGTTAACAACAGTGGACCTATGGAACATCAGCATGACGGGACAAAATAAGAGCATGTATTCCAAAAATACATGGTTTTAACACAATGTGCCAAACCTTTACATCAGATTTTCTATAAAAACAACTGTATTGATTAGTTTTTATGTACAAAATAATAGGTTTGAGAAAGGTGTGCCCCACAAGTGGGCTGTTATTTAGGGTTCCCAGGTTGATTTTAAGGGTTTAGGAAATGTTCTATAGTAGTTAACATCGAATTCAAGGCCAGAACTGAAGGACTAAATAACTTGCTGTCCTTTGGTTACGCTAGCTGCCACCGTCTATCTTTCACACCATACTGGCCACATTAGCATTTTTTGGGCAAAGTTTCCCTGTAATTATGCGCTTCAAACTTTGTCAGCACCCGACCCCATGCAGATCAGGCAACCTCTCTTGCATCGAAACGGCTCCAATTGCATCAGCCGTCCCTTTGCGAAAACATTTTAATCGTGATTAACATGACAACAATCTGGCGGAGTCGGCAACCAATCACCACGTATTACCCCTCAGGTTTTAAACAATGCACACAATGCCCTGTTTTAATGGGTGAGTGCAGCTCCCCCGAACTCTGAGAGTGAGCAAGCTGGTGGATCTGTGTGCCTAAACCATGTCATATTTCGCCTCAAGCAGTGTTTTGGGCAGACAAGAGCACTAAATCCAGTCTCGCCTCCAGTTAGCCATTATCACACATCAGCTTATGCCAGTAGAAGTGGGTGATCTGGGTACACACTGCAGATCAGCTGCATTTGGACTGTCCAACGCGCTACATGACTTATTCTCATGAGTCTCCAAAACAAAGGGTTTCTAAGAGAGGAAGAACCCTGATTTGAATCTTTGCATTAGGCCTCAACCCAGCTCAGCTCAACTCAACCCAACTCAACTCAATCCAACCCAACCCAGCTCGACTCAACCCAACTCGACTCGAATCGACTCGACTCGACTCGACTCGACTCGACTCGACTCGAATCGGCTCGGCTCGACTCGACTCGACTCGACTCGACTCGACTCGACCCAACCCAGCTCAACTCAACCCAGCTCAGCTCAACTCAACCCAACTCAACTCAATCCAACCCAACCCAGCTCAACTCAACCCAGCTCAGCTAAACTCAACCCAGCTCAGCTCAACTCAACCCAGCTCAACTCAACCCGACTCAACCCAATTCAACTCAACTCAACCCAACCCAACCAAACCCAATCCAGTCTAAACCAGCACCAGTGGTGGCCTAGTCCCTAAACACTAGGCCACCGCTGCCCCAGTGGTGCTGCAGGCTGAGTGAACACACACACTGTAATGTGCTGGTTCATGAAATCAGTAACTTAATATTGTTGTGATTTATTTCCAGGTTTTTGGTCTAAATGAAGTGGACAGTGTTTCCAGTGATGGGAAGTAGAACCAGGCATTTTATTCCAGGCGTTTTATTTCATCTACAACCCTGAGTGTTTATATGGGATGATGATGATGCTGATGATGATGATGATGATGATGATGATGATGATGATGATAATGATGATGGTAAAATATTAAATCAATAAATCAGTTCTGGGACTTTTTTCTTTGATCGAGACTTCTGTTTTAATTCACCAGGCTGTGAACCACTATGGACCGTGCTTGAATGAAGGGTTTTGCACTAAAGCCACTTTCAAAGACTTCATAATAATTTAACTGCTGTAAAATCAATGAAATCTGTGTTTAAGGTCAAGGAATGGTTCAACCTAAGACGTCTACTCGCATATCAGACAGATGTGGAAGGTCATGCGTGGCCATTCTGGGGAGGGGAGGGGCTCAGAAATGATGAAAAATGATTTGACAATACGCAGCATATTCTAACATATCGTATTCATATTTCATTTCTTATTAATAAATGTTGCAGAGGTAACCCAACGTCGTGCGAAGGAGCCAAAATCCTTAATTATTTTCTGTTTAATTGCTGTAGACCTTGGTGCTGTAGTTCTAGTTAAGACCTGACCAGAGCCCGGCATGAGTCTGATTCAGTGCACGTCTGCTGTGTGGCTGTTCTTCAAAATGAACGCTTTTACAACTTGATGCTTTCTAAAAGTTCACACTCACTCTCACTCTTCTAAGCCACTTGTGCTGATTAGAGTCAAAGGCAGTACTGGAGCCAAGCTCTCACAGGGCAGGAAACACCCTGGATGGGTCGCCAGTCCTTCATAGGGCAGACATATACACTCTCACTTAGGGACTCCAATCCAGCCCGTGGTTTGATCTTTGGATGGTGGAAGGAAACCAGAGCTCCTGGAGGAGAACCAGGGAGAACATGCAAATTCCACACAGGAAAGACACGGACCATGCTGCCTGGGGATCAAACCCAGGACCTTCTTGCAATGAGGCAACAGCTTATCTATCTGGTGGTGGCCTAGTTGCTAGTGATCAGAAGGTTGTAGGTTCTGACCAGTAGGTAACACTCATGTACCCTTTTAGCAAGTTACTGTCCTCCAGCTTAGCTTAGTTGTGGTACACCGTGTGTGGTGGTACGCCCCCAGTGACAGTCACTTTTTCCACCAGTTGAAGAGTGGGACCAAGAGTGCAGAAGTGCAATTCCAGAAAGAGGCTCAGATTGCAAGAATAGAGCCTGAAGAACGTCCAAATGAAATGATATTTTTAAACACGGTCACCCAGAGGGCACTTTTTCAGCACTCAGCAGTCTGGAGTGTCTGATGTTTACAAGATCTACAGTGGACCATCAAAATGAAATCTAGCAAGTGTCTAGAGGCCTAGCCAAGCAAGAGTCCTCAGCATTAACTGCCATTAGACTGCCAAGCAAACAAACGAGAACGAACCGCACAAACAAACAAGGGCTGCTCCCCGTATGTCGAGAGGGATGAATGTGTGCACTCAACCAGAGAAATCCCACACGGCCGCGAAAGACACGGGGAGTCCTGCGATGCCTTTCTGCACCAACAAAAATAAACGTGTTACGCAACGAACTGATGAAGTGGGAGGAAGAGTGGGGACTCAGATTAGCTGAGCTTGCCTACACTGGACAACCCATCCATCCTTGCCTCCTCTTATATAAACAAGCCTGGTGTGGAAAATCTAGCCTCACCTCCAAGCTTCATAAATTTTGCAATGATAGCAAGGCACAACTCTTCAATGGCGTTTATTTAAAGGATTTATTTGCTATTCTCAATGCTGCATCTCCACGGTTGTTGATTTTCCTGGAAAATGGCCGACTAACATTTGCCCTTCTTTCCACAATGGTCTCGTACGGGCCTGGGAAACCAGTTTGAGGAATGAAAATGAAAAGTAGCATTTTACCGAGATGGAAAATGCAACTAAGAGTCAATCTGAAACCTTTATTAGGGCTTGGTTCTGCTTGAAATCCCTCCTGGATCATATGTTGACCAATTGAAGCTTGTTCTAAATCTTAAATCTTTAAATATCTCATCAAATATATATATATATATATATATATATATATATATATATATATATATATATTCCTAACCACTGAGCCAATACTGGGAGGGCAATGGTTTGAATCCCAGACCAGTAGGTTGCCCTGAGGTTCCCTTGAGCTGCACGGTATGTGTGGGTTAAATGCAGAGGTTGCATCTTGCTGTGGTTCACTGTGTGCCCAATGGTTCCCGATGAGTCACTTTCACTTTTAAAAAACTTCTCTTGACCAGGTGTTTCATTAAGGTGCTCTGTGTTTGTGAAGGTGCCTCAAAAAGCAATTCTAGATCAGTCCGTCTGACAAATACGTCTTACTGTCCTGAACTTCATCCACAAGTCTGCTCAACCTTAACAAAGCCTGGTTTGAGCTGGTATTTGCCTGTTTGACTGTTCATCATTAAAAAATAATATTCTGAGAGCAAGCATGTCTCGGATATATAGGGTTTATGGACGATGTAAATTTGATTTTGTGCCGGATTTTCCACGCATCATCATTCGTAGGAATTTCATAGGTATGTTTTTGCAGTAGTTTAGTGATTTACAAAAATTGTAATTCCAAAGCCCGTGTGTGTACCTGCCAACTCAAACGCAACAGATGGGCTCAGCAGCTTTCCAAACCTACTATTTTACTACACGGTAACAGTGATGAAAATGTTCTGCAATACAAATACGCGATGTTGTAAATGGTGGAGCATCCAGTTTATCACGCCATCCAGCTGCTCTGTTTGGACACCGACGTTAATGATGACCACAAATCTGTTCAGGCACTCCCCGACTACCTCAAGATTTTGTTTTCCCATTACATTTTATCCAAAAAATTAGGATAATATTGAATCATGACTATTGACTATTGACCGAGTATCTTGTGCGCCATTATATTCCTCCATGAAAATGGAGTGGAACTATCTTTTAACCCTGATTAAGGAATTTTATGCAGGGCTTAAAATGCAGCAGTGGAAATGTGGGAGCAAGCTGTTATTATTTCATGAGCAATATTGCAACCTGGTTCACGTCACCAATTAACACCCACAGGCTTGCTTGAATCCTGATTTAATGTCCCCTTCTCCATGTCCTTTTGAGAGGCTCTGATAACCTGGATAAGGGGATTAGATTAGTGTTGGAGCTACACTCTGCAGGGGGGTTCCTCTCCTGGAGAAGGTCTGGAGAAGACGACAATCCTTTCTTGAGCTCAGGGGAGAAAAATGTAACATTAATAAATCTCACAGAATGGAGACCAGCGGAGGAAAACAAGGTCCAAAAAGGAATCATTGTGCACTGGTAGCTTTAATTAGGGGATTGCTAACAGGCCAAAAGCAGGAGGTGAATGGCAGCGGTACCTATTAGACACTAGGAGGGTAGCGCATTCCTCCGACTGAACCCACAAATGAGAGCGTCGTGGACTGCTATTCGGTGATGGCAACGCACCAGACTATGAGTAATGAGTAACATGCTCGTGAGGAACCAGCGGGAAAGGGGCCTTAATTAAATCGGTGAACAACTGCCCAGCAACCAGGGAACACGTTCCTCTGGGAGTTGGGCAAGAGAGAGACAGAAGAGGAGTATCCTAGGAACACGGGTAAGGTGTTGGAGGGTACTGTGATAATTGTAATTGTGTTGAGGAGATGGAAGAAGGTTGGGGGTGCCAGAGCACGGGGTGAGAGGCAGGGAGGGGAAAGCTAAGACAATCAGGACGGACCCAGTGGGAAGGCACTCTTTGTCAGACTGGGTAATTGGAGGTGATGACGGTGGGACTTCTTACTGTTGCAAGAAAGGGAGAGAGTCAGGAGGAAAGAGAGGAAAGTGAGGCTGTTGGGAGACTCTTTAGGTGGTGAGGGGCCACAAGTCAGCGTGGTAATTGATTGGCAGGCGAGTGGCAAGGGTGCTCTTCTTTCGGTTCGGGTCAGGAGAGGCAAAATCAATCATCAGATTTGTTCAGTGCTGCGGAAGAGCCCGAGAAGCAGCCCAGAGATGGGAAGAGGTACCCGATGGAGGCCGAACTGAAGTGCATCTCCCTTCAAGAGGAAAGGAGAGACAAATAGATTTGGTGGGGGTGTGTTAGAGGAGGGAAGACAAAAAGACTTGGAGAGGGGGCTGCACAGAACTGGAGAACTGGAGAAGCCGGCCAGAGCGGAGGCGGTGGAGAAGAGGCACGGGAGCAAATAGAAAAACAGTGAGAGGAGAGAAACATTGACTCACGAGGGATTAGAAGTGAGACGTGGCAGAGGAAGAAGGGGGGGGGGCTCAATTAAAGGAAGTGGGTCAGGGGAAGCGAGAGGATGCTTTAAAGTGATGTACACAGGATATGGAAGGTCTCCTAAGCAGCCCTTATTTAAGGGCAAACCGTCTGTGATCTGCTTGACCTTTTCTCAACGTGTGTGTTTATCTTGTGTCTTGGGGAAATTGAATGTGCTTGAGATATTCAGCATTGTTTTTTTTTGTTGTTGTTGTTTTTTTAATGGCCTTGATGTGAGCTTGAGCCTGTTTGACTTCTTGAGACCACCGGGCCAGGATTTCATATTCAGGGCCAAATGAACTAATTTAAACGAGTTTACTGTTTACATGCTGTAATGAATGGCTTATTATGTAATCTCTCATTTAAACAAGTGGTTTCTTACATTTTTCTACTATTTAAAAGTCATTACCTTTCAAATATTGCATTTTTTAAAATAAATAAGCTTGAATCGTGACTTAATCCACCTTTCAATCATTTTAAAATTGAACCAAATAAATAAAAAGTAGATTTTACTTGGATTATGAAAATAATAATATACAAGAGCATAAACTCAGAGGATATCGGTTCCCAGGCCTGCTCACCTATCCAGTAGAGATGTCAGGTGACCTTCATGAGTTCCTAAACAAGCTCTCTGGTCTCCGGTCTGGTTCCGGCTGTTGTTAAATGTGAGCAGGGCTTTTTAGCCTTTGCATGCTGTTTTTGTACTTTCGTTTATTTGTAGATAATTAAACATCTAGTATTTTAATTTGTGTAATTGATTTACATTTTGGGGCAGTGGTGGCCTGGTGGTTCGGGCGTCGGCCGCATGATCGGAGGATTGGGGGTTCGAACCCCTTCCCAATGGGTTGCCCTGAGGTACCCTTGAGCAAGGTGCCGTCCCCGTCCCGCTCCTCCCTGCGATGGGCTGGCGACCTGTCCAGGGTGCATCCCCCGTCCTCGCCCTGTGTGCGCTGGGTTGGACAATAGGTTAGCCCTGAGGTAGCCCAACCAATAGGTTGCCCTGAGGTACCCTTGAGCAAGGTGCCGTCCCCATCACTGCTCCCCGGGCGCTTTCAATAGCTGCACGGTGTTTGTACGGTGTGCATGGGTTAAATGCAGAGGTCCAATTTCGTTGTGGTTCACTGTCTGCTGTGCTTTGACTTCGCAATGACAAGGGTCGTCACTTTCACAACCCAAATTATCATTCATGTCTAGATTGTTGTAATGTTTATAATTTGTAAGAATGATCATCTACATCAAGCGATTCATTAAAGATTCATATTTATTATAAAGTGTTATCAGGTACACGTTGAACCTTGCTGTTTAAACTGAAAGAGAAGGAAAAGTGACTACTGGTGCCTGGGGAGCAGTGATGGAGATGGTACCTTGCTCAAAGGTTCCTTAAGGGTAACGTGCTGGTCCGGGGGTTTGAATGCATGACCTTCCGATCCTGGGACCTAGTCCCTAAACACAGTGTTAGAATGAGTAAACAAAACACTTTCCTTCTGTAGAAAATATCGAGGCCTTTGAAATATAATGTCCAGACTCGGTAGTAGTCCTCAATAGACACTCTGTGAGACCCTAACAAGAAGCTCCTTGGCATGACCCAAAAAACAATGCTGTCAAAGTGCCATTGTTTGAATCCTCTCCACATTCCCAAACTGACGGATATGTGTGTAAACAAGGAAGCCCATTGGGAGGAAGCGGCGGAAGATGTGACGAGCGACACATCTCTTTAAACGTGTGTACGCTCCACTTCCATTTAAAAAGTGTGTGCATGGGGATTACCCTTGATATGTCAATCAAGTCCATTTTGAGGTTCGGAGACGGAACGGGGCGACGGCAGAGAGAAGGAGGGGATGAGAGGATGAGGGGAAAAGGACATAAAGGCTCTCGCTTGCCTCCCTGTTATTTGGGGGGACGTCTCCAGAGGGATGGCGAGGGGGATGTGAATGCTGGTCCTAACTAGCCCTTATCTCCAGCTGTCTGATACAGCTTCAGCACCGCGCCGTCGGGGCCGACATCACTGCTGCAGACACTTAAGGCACTTAATGCTCTTTTTGACACCTGGAATACAGTCAAATTCCTTTATCTGCTGAACGTAATGAGTCTGTTATTTGACTGAGCGCCTCGAGGCATCTGGCAGCGTCTTCCACCGCGATCTTGCAAATAAATAAAACCCTGACAGCTGCTTTATTAGATTTGATATAAACGTGGGGAAGTTCAAACCGGTATCTCCACCCTTTTTCATTTATTTGATTTAATTACATTCTATATATATTTGTTTATGGATTTCGCTAGCATAGCAAGATAGCAAATGATGAAGGTTCGTATGGTGCAAGCGCAGGGGAGAAAGGAAGGAGGTTCATTTATGTAAGAAAATCACACTGATCAACTTGTCCCACTGGGTCCTGTCAAGGGTTGGGCTATACGAAGCAGCAAGTCAAACGGTGTTCCCAGTATGAATTGATCAGTATCTATCAAAAGTGCTCCAAGGCAGGACGGTTGGTCAACCTTGAAACTTTTCACTAGCCCATCTGGTCCGATCCCACGGCTGAAACGGCGTAGCCCAAACTGCTGAGGAAGTTGCTGACTCTGATACAAAGACCACAGTGCAGAACCCTGACCATGGAGCAGTGCAAGAGGGAGGTCTGGTCTGATAAATCTAGCTTCCTTTGAGTAAAAGATGGAGCTCTGGACTTCCAGAACTGCTGGGAAACTGCTTTCATGAAGATGTTACTTTGAAACTTAAACACCGTTACGGTCCAAGTTCACCCGTTCATCTCAACAATGTTCCCTAACGATGGGAGTGGCCTAGTGGTTTGGGAGTTGACCAAGACCAGTAGGTTCCTAGACCAGTAGGTTGCCCTGAGGTACCCTCGAGCAAGGTACGGTCCCCGCCACTGCTCCCCAGCACTTTCAATAGCTGCCCCTTGCTGCATGCTTGTGTGTGTGTATGGGTAAAAAGCAGAGGTGTAATTTCATTACGGTTCACTCTGTGCTGTGCACTCACAATAGTCACTTTCACTTTCACTTTCACACAACGGCAGCGACCTCCTTCAGCAGGATAATGTATCCATCATACAGATTGACAGTTTAGAATAATCTAGCAATGTCATGAAAAAGTATATCTGCCTGACTGGATTGAAGTCGCAGCCTAGAGGTGCTTGACCCTGTGACCGGCTCGTTCCTGATGCTCGAGCGATCCAAATGACTTTATTGGCCAATCAAGCCCAACGATTTGATTGTAAAATAACGGCCTTATTTAGAAAGATCTTTTGAGAATCCGATCCTGTCACCGTTTTACCCTTACCCTGAGAGACGGTTCTCACTCTCTGCTCCATTACGTCATCTCTTTTTCTGCTACGTGAATCTTTTTAGGAGACGAAAGGCTCTTGCACCGGAGACCAGTCAGACTGCGAAGTGCATATTCATTCATTTCAGCCACGCCAGCAGCTGTAATGGTGCGCCGAACTAATCAGAGCAGCTGAAGCTATTGATCACTGAAGTGACACAGGCCGGTCTGCCAGGCCGGTGAAATGAATTGACATAATCGGCGGATCTGTTTGGCACTGACAAAACGGCGCAAAAAGGTAAACAGCGCGGGTGCTGATGGTAAATCAGGTTGAAATAATTCAGTAAAGCCGTGTAATAAATGCTCGTAGTCCAAGCTGGCTGAAACCAGGAGTAATTCTCCCCAACTTCTGTCAGCTTCAGCTTGCAGGGCATCCATCATATACTACCTGCTCCGCTCACTGTGTTCATTGAAAGCTTTATGTATTACCAGTTGAAATGATGAATCCTGCTTAAAGCATTCACCATCACAATATTCTCCAAACAATGCTGGGCAGGGATCCATCTTTGGGTGCGACTCGGGGTAAAATAGAAGCGTCTTGGTCAGTAATTTTACAAGAGCTTCTGAAATAGAAGCTTTTAGCGCTTTCCCCTCCAGTGATTTTTGTGCTTCAGACCGGGTTTTGATGTTTAAATGGGAATTTGCTATAGCTCAGTTACCAAAAATACCTCTGCAGGTTGACTCTTAGCTGAACTTCTCCAACAAAATAGAGTCTGAACAGCGCGGACTGGCCCTGGAAAACCATCTGCTGCAGTCACCACGCAGTAATATTAACTTTTAGTTTTAGTTTTAGAAGTCTTTAGTGCATGTTGAAGCCGCTTATCCTGACTAGGGATGCTGGAGCCAATCCAGGACAGGCCACCGGTCCATTGGTGGGCAAACGATCATACCAAGGGTGCAATTTGGTACCTCCAGTCCTTCTGACACGCATGTGTACAGTGGGAATCTTGCACAGATCCAGGATGAACATGCGCACACAGAAAAGAACCTGATTAGGAACGGAACCCAGGACCTCCTGGCTGTGAGGCGACAGCACTCACATATAATCCAAATAAATAATCCGTTTAAAAACGCCTGAATTGTATTTATGTGCATTTTCTTGTTCAGCAAATCAAGTGACGTTGGACTCGACAGCTTTTTCTGTTTATTTTTCATGTTTCCCAGTGAAAACTGCAGGGTAAGGGGTGGCACAAACAGCACAGTGTATCTATGAACTGCTGACCCACACAGCAAGCCCTACAGCCCAGAGCCATTTAAATGGGAGTAAATGTTTTGCTGCCAATCAACGTCACCCCCTCCGGCCCCCCAGTGTTGCTGTACAAACACGGGAGTAGGGAAGATGTGGAGGGCTTGGTGAAAGAGGGGCAGGTTGATCATTATTCCAGCCTACACCTGTTCTTTCATCACCCCCCCTCTAAGTCAGTCCGCCTCCCCCATCACTCTCAAACCCACCCCTCTCCGCCCCCCTGGAGGCAGCATGCACTTCCTGTCAGTTTCCACTTTTCAGTGCCAGAAACTGGAGCTTGTTGCTATGGAAACAGCCACGGCAAAGGGGGGGGGGGGGGGGGATCTGCCGCATTGCTGGACTTATGTGCATCCGCTTGAGTGAGTGTGTGTGTGCTCATACTTGTATGAATGAGTGTACTGAATTTGAGTAAGCAGCTTCGAGCGGACAGTCCACCCACCTGTTTGTGGACACGGGAGTCTAATGCTGCATGTGCTGCTTATTGCATTTCCTTCAACGCCAAAGTTTAGCATGTAAAAATGCTTCCTTCAACAGTTGAGCAAACGTCACTGTTGGACGAAACCTAGATCTCGTTCAGAGAGCGTGAAAACCTTTCACGGGTGAAGGAAGTTCATGTATAAACAGACCTGTCCAAATCATTTTGCGCCGTTTCTATTCATGAAATTCAAATAAAAATGTAAAAAAAGAACGGGCGATCGAATGAGATTCATCGATACTGCGTTTCTGAGCATTTTGTCAGTGCTTAAAACACACTGAGCATCTGTTTCATTACAAACACAGCATAATTATCCCTCCAGGCATTCTCTGCGCCACTTTTTCTTCACCTGGGTTACGATGCTGCCTGAGCTTATCTCAGCATTTATAGAGCCAAAGGATGAGAGAAACTCAGGACAGGTCATCGGGCAACTGATGTGATTGGACCCTCTGGTTATTTGGATAATTTAACATTTAAGGCCTTCAGTCCATCTTCTAATGCACTAACCAATTGCAAAGCCATCTTGGCTGAAAATAAACGTCTTCCTACATCAGTTGTAGAGTTTACCTACCAAAGGTGTGACGACTGGGGCAGTGGTGGTCTAGGGGCTAAGCCCCAGGAACGAATGGTCGAGAATTAGAATCCAGGATCAGTAGGATGCGCTATGGTACCCTTGAGCAAGGTACCATCCCCATCACTGCTCCCCAGGTGCTGTACACGGTGCACGGTGTGCAGTGCCGTTTCGCAGTGACAGTTAGTCACTTTCTCTTTAATAAACATGTATTCTTTTAAATACTCATTCATTAATGGGCTCTGAGGGTTTGGTTACTAAATCAGTTGGCTTTGTGGTCCATGTTGTGATTGAACAAAGTCAGGATCTTTGATCTGATTTTTTTAGCAAGTTAAGTAAGTTGCAAACCAACACAGTCATCTGTATTCACGGTTTATGGCCGGCGTGGTTTCGCTACTTTAGGAAAGTTCCATCAGCCGCGAAGCTGCACTGAGGCACCCAGCCTTAATAAATGCCTTTACACAACTTCCTCTGACACGAGCCCCCGCTACTGAATGGTCAATTTACCATCTGGCAGTGAGGGTGCACGGACGTGTCCAGATGTGCAAAGGTCGGACCCCCGCTCCTGTTTGGCGGCCGCTGTGATGAGGCGTGTTTTATGAGAGCGGCGGGGGGAAGGTTAGCGAGGCTCATTCTCATTCTGCCCCACATTCCTTTCTCTATTGATCCCACAATCTCATCAAGCACGTTTTCCTTGAAGAAGCAATTTCCAGCTCGCCGGCACCAGAGGCTGCTTTGCTTTGTTCCCGGAGCCATTGATCCCGGACACCCTTCACCAGGCCTGCCAGGGTTTGCATCCCCAATCATGCCAAGCTCTCCAAAAAGCGTCTGTATGCCCCTGTCCGCTGCCTCCTCCCAGATCAAGTGGGCTGGTAAGGGCTCAGTGAACTGGACTGACTCTGATGGGACGTTGCAAGCCCATTTTCTCAGAAAACAGAGAGAGAGGGGTGTAGGTGAACAGTTGGTGGAAAAGTGGTAAAGCAAAATGTGCTTACAGCAGTGTGCAAGCGAGCCACCTTCATACACCTTTATGTATATTTTTTTATGGGATTCACCTTGTCGGTGCAGCTTAAAGTAAAAAAAAAATATATATATATATATTTTATTTGATCTGTTTTTGGGGCAGTGGTGACCTAGCGTACAAGGCCTCAGTATCGGAAGGTCGTGGGTTTGAATCCCAAACCAGTAGGTTGCCCTGAGGTATCCTTGAGCAAGGTACCCTCCCCATCACTGCTCCCCAGGCACTGGACATTGCTGCACGCTGCTGGGTGAAAAGGAGAAGCTGTTTTCTGTTGCGCTGTCCTGTGTTTCACAATGACACATTAGTCAATTCCACTTCACTTTCACTTTTCATGCTAAAGAAAAGAAAGACACAAAATAGCATTTTTGCAGCAACAAGGTGATTCCTTAGCGAAATAGAAATAAATGGAGGGTGGCTAAAGACTCTAAAGAAAAATGCACGAGGCACCTGGACTTGTTTGACCTTCACCATAATCGACTGTATTTGTGAAGAGATGGTCGAGGTGTTGCCACATACAGACATTAAAAAGAGTCTAGTTTTGTTTGTTTGACCTTCGCTATAATGGCTAAGGACGTGGTACCATATTAGACAAGAATGTCAAGGTGTTTTCACAAAAACACACACACACACACACACACACACACGTGCACAGCCGTACGAAACGAGCATGGTTTAGCCTTGCCAAGCAAAGGCTGCCATCACTCTGGAATCAGGGCGGTACCACGGACAGCTCCTGCTCCTCCTTCCCACCATCGTTTTCTGTTTCCCTGAAGAAAGCAGGCCTTGTTCGAAGCTGGCAGAGAATCTGGTGACTTAAGACGGGGCGGAACCGAAAGATATGCTTTAAGACGGGGGGTCCCAACCCCGGCCCTGCCCCATGCCCAGCGTATTTTGTTTCGTCCTGCTTTAACAGACTCAATTCGCATAACGGGGCAACTAACAAGCCCTTCTTGAACTGTGATGAGTGTGTCAGAACAGGGCTTGGCTGGGCTGGGAACACTGGGCTAGTTCTGGAAAAAGCCATTTTGAACCAGCAATAGAGGAAACACTCAACAGCTCAGAGCAGGGTTCGACCAGGATTGGAAAACTGCTGTAGAAAGAGGCAAAGGCTTTTCTTGACCCTTTTGGGTGAAGTTCAAGCTGATTCTGTTCCTGCCAGTTTCCCCAGATTCTCACTTCACCACCTCCCAGAGGTCACAGTGAAACACTCCTGTTAGGACCTCCCTGCCCTTGTGTTAACGTGTGTAGGAGATCGTTTGGCATGAGCTGAAATCGTGAGCAGTGCAAGGATTAAAATGTGGTGCAAAGAAGAGAGGCTCTTTCAGACAATGCTCGGGACTGGTGGAGCACATGAAGTGGGCCAGCGCAGAACCAGGTACAGTCATGTCCCGGGTTTGCACTTTTGAGTAACATGACTATTTCTTGTTTCAAGCCTTGCCAAGCAAACGGTTGGCATCACTCGGGAATCAGGGAGGTACCACGGACAGCTCCTGCTCCTCCTTCCCACCATCGTGCTCTGTTCCCCCCTCTGTGATATTGTCGCTAGCGCATTAGCGATATGACTAACACCTTCCCCCGTCCGCATTCTCTTTCTCTTTCTCTCTCCCTCCTACTCACCCTCTTTTCTTAATTACCGTGGCAATCACATTTCCCTGTCGCCCCCGAGTCCTGTTCGGATACTGACATTTTTTGGATTTTTTTTTTTATTTCTCTCCCCCTCTTTGGTGGCCGTCTTTCACAAGAAAAAGGCTAATTCCAAAATTTAATTGAGCGGGTCAGTGGCTCTGGGATAAAGTCTGGAAGAATAAGAAATAAATAAAAACAAAGCAAAGCAGACAGCGGCGTGATTAAAGAGATCTGCTTGTTATGCCCTCGTCCCTCCCTCACCGGACGTCAGACCTGTCCATCACAGGCCTTTTTACCCGGAGATGAGATCCAGAGATACAGCTCTCTGCACCGGCTGGCCTTTGCAACGTTAATGTCAGTGTTTATTTTTGTGCGCGTGCAATTATGCGGCCGGGAGTCTGACAAGTATTTTGCCTGGAGTGAAAGAAAGGAAAACAGATACACAAACACACCTACACACACACACCCCGCCACTCTCCGTCTCTCTCTCTCCCTCGTTCCCTCTGATGTTTGAGTGACTTTACTTGCCCTGTCTGTCCCTTCGCCAGCTCGCTAACTTTAAATGAGATATCAGCATTTAAATAGGAAACCTGTCAGGGGGCTTTATGATGGATTTTTGGCAGCGTCTCGTGCGCAATCTTAATGAAAACCTTCAATTAAAATGCCCTTTAACGCGTGCCAGTCGCTCGCAACAAGCATCCGTCCACCGTTACCGAGCAGGGATTGCTGTGGCTTAACAAATTAATAGATGATCTATCATGATGACAAATAATGTAAGTGTCAATATGATGAATAGTCGTCCTGATGCCGCTGGCAACAAGCCTCTCGTGCTGGAAGCCATTAAGCGTGACGCACGCCTAACTGGACTATAATCCTCAAATATCATCCATGACAAATTCCATCATCTGCGGTGAAATACAGAAATCTGTCGGGAAACGGTAAACATTCGACCGCTTCCATCCGTAGAAATATTATGGCTTTTTAACCATTCAGTAATGATGGTGCCTTGCAGATTCAAGCCAGGGATCTAAAAACGGACCTTTATACTGCCGTTTCCCACCACTTGCTCTGCCATGGTACAGTCTCTGAACTGCAGTCTGCAAACGGAGGACGAGGCCTCAAGAATGTGGCAAACTGCCTCCGTCCCCATGACGACTTCTGAAAGGAAGGACCTAATAGTTCCCATAGTTCTGTGCTGCCCTGCTTTCGCTCGCACTTATTTTAATCAGCGCGGGGGCCAGGATCTGCCGGCCTGTCTAAGGTAATCAACGTCAGGGGCCATAAACTGCTGCTAATTGAATGGTCTCATTGTCATGCACGAAGGCATGCGGGCTCCTTCCATCTCCTTGCGCCAGCCTCTTCCACTCCCTCACTCTCTCCGCTCCCTCATTGCGCCTCTACTGCTTGCTCGGATTTTCCCACACAGGAAGAAAGCAGGCCTTGTTCGAAGCTGGCAGAGAATCTGGTGACTTAAGACGGGGCGGAACAGAAAGATATGCTTTAAGACGGGGGGTCCCAACCCCGGCCCTGCCCCATGCCCAGCGTATTTTGTTTCGTCCTGCTTTAACAGACTCCATTCGCATAACGGGGCAACTAACAAGCCCTTCTTGAACTGCGATGAGTGTGTCAGAACAGGGCTTGGCTGGGCTGGGAACACTGGGCTAGTTCTGGAAAAAGCCATTTTGAACCAGCAATAGAGGAAACACTCAACAGCTCAGAGCAGGGTTCGACCAGGATTGGAAAACTGCTGTAGAAAGAGGCAAAGGCTTTTCTTGACCCTTTTGGGTGAAGTTCAAGCTGATTCTGTTCCTGCCAGTTTCCCCAGATTCTCACTTCACCACCTCCCAGAGGTCACAGTGAAACACTCCTGTTAGGACCTCCCTGCCCTTGTGTTAACGTGTGTAGGAGATCGTTTGGCATGAGCTGAAATCGTGAGCAGTGCAAGGATTAAAATGTGGTGCAAAGAAGAGAGGCTCTTTCAGACAATGCTCGGGACTGGTGGAGCACATGAAGTGGGCCAGCGCAGAACCAGGTACAGTCATGTCCCGGGTTTGCACTTTTGAGTAACATGACTATTTACATTTACATTTACGGCATTTAGCAGATGCTCTCATCCAGAGCGACTTCCATGTCCTAATTACAGGGAGACACAGGGTTAAGGGTCTTGCTCAGGGACCCAGTGGTGGTAGTGCTAGAGGTGGGATTCGAACCTGGGACCTCTTAAGCCATTGGTCCATCGACAAGAACCCTACCACTAGACCACCACCACCCATTTCTTGTTTCATGCTCAAAAAAACAGATTTGATCTTTTTAGAAAGAAGTTCAGCCTCCGGGTACGGTTTCCTTCCCACTCTTCTATCCTTCTGCTCATATTTTATCCTTCTTAGTGGCGAGCCAACTAAATAAGGACTGCCAAAACGAAATTTAGCCATCAGACAGTGGTAGACTTTAACAAAAGAGAGCAATATGCTACCCTTCAGAATGGTAAAAAGCAAATGTATAAAAAAGGGTCCTTTGGAGTGATTCTGTCGAAGTGTGGGCAGCTGAGGGCCAACCCTGGTTTCTTGGTTCTTACACATGAAGTGAACCTGGCAGTTAGGAGTTGATGAGTTTCAGCAAAAACAATCTGGCTCTAGAGGAACGACCCTCACCATAGAAAAACACCTTTGATTTCCTCGAGAACATTTCAAAGCAAGCTATTTTTGTATTTCTATCCCGTAAATGAGATGCTAAGATAAAAATAAAGAAGCTCCTGAAAGGTTTCACCTAGAACAGGAGACAGGAATCTTCTAGGAGCCTTATTTCTGAAGACTCAAAGACAGTACCTTACTGGAATGCTTTAGAATCGGGGAGCAAAGAAATTCTGAATATAAAATATGGGAAAAAAACTCAATTCCCATGTGTACTCCATCCATTAATTCTCAGAGCCGGTTATTCTAACCAATCACAGGGCAACAACATGGACAACAACAGGACAACACAGGCAGACACAATCACTCTCACACCTAGAGGGTCATTTAGCATCTTCAGTCCACCTGATATGTCTCAGGACTGTAGGAGCGACCGATGCGGTCTTGTTAACAAGATTCTCAGGCCTGGATTCTTCCTGTGTGACACTTGCAATATGATAAAAAGATAAAGAAGAAGAACTTATTATCTCCAACTCTACATACAGTTGGAGTCGGGTTTTGGTTCAGCAGTCGAATTCTCAACTGCGTCGTGAAAATGGTAAG
Source organism: Hepsetus odoe (assembly GCA_017165825.1). Taxonomy (NCBI): domain Eukaryota; kingdom Metazoa; phylum Chordata; class Actinopteri; order Characiformes; family Hepsetidae; genus Hepsetus; species Hepsetus odoe. Next base: position 12,702,667 of record CM029389.1, read on the forward strand.
TAATCCCGACCCAAAGGGGGTAAAGGTTTGCATCGTGTTGCATCAAATACAGCAACACTGATGATTTTTGTGAAAATACAAGAATTATTCATATTGTTTGGGGCAGAAATGGTGTTCCTGTTGAAACTGCAATGGGAGATTTTAATTAGATGCTAATAAAAGCATAAGCTTATTACTGGATGCTAACAAAACAGATTGATGGGGTAAAGTAGAAACAGCTAAATGCATTTGTTTAGAAAAAGGAAATCTTCTAAAGCTTATCTTGCCTCTCCGGTTTCTAACTGACTGCTTGTCCTGCATTAGGCTGCAACCCAAGATCAAAGCCTGGAGAGCTACTTGTTGCTTGTTTTAGTTTTCTTGGATGCAAAGAGCCAATCAAAACATCGTGTTTGAGGCTGATTGAGAGGAAATGATATGCAGCTCAAATCAATAACCTGCTCATTGTTGGAGGGGACAGAATGAATGTTTGGAAGGGAATCCCAACACAACACAGCAGCAATAACTGCCTGCGAAGAACAAAATGTCCAGGTCCTTCTGCACAAAGCACTACACTGCCGCTGTGGAACTCGCACTTATTTTATTCCGTATCAATCACTGAATGGACGAGCCTCCAGAAGAAAGTGCCCTTCAAAGACAGAAACCCCAGTGGACAGCCTCGCCCTGGCTGACAAAAACAAGGTCATCAATCTGCGCAATCTAGAGCCTGGTGCTCTTCATTTATAATTCAGTCGCATATCAAATCTTCTTATTCATAGTAACACACCCAGACAACACTTGCATACGCTTACCCTGCAGCATTTATCATTTATGGCACTGCACATGGATATAATTAATTCGTACGCACTGCCCTGCTAATGGCTACACTCACCTTCACCCTCTGAAAACGACACCTCTTGCCCTCGCTTAACAAGGTCAGTGACTGGACCATCACAACACGCACCGTGCCGGAGCACGGGCCGCCGCTTCGAGCTGCCGAAAACCACCCAATTGATTATTTTCATTCTTTCTTCTTTTCTTTCCTGTCTTTTTCACCTGGCGACTTCAGGAAACTGTAATGATTCCTCATGGACCCCCCTGCCTCCCCCTCCCGGTGGCAGCTGTTGCTCATTGAACCATCTGGAGAGGCACGAAAGAGCCCTCATCACCCTGTGCCCCTGAGCACAGCTGGCGAAGGAGAGGGAAATGAAGACTGGAGAGGCAGCAAAAGAAAGAGAGGGATAGATGGGAGCGGGATGCACAGGCACACATGGAGAGAATGAAAGTTAAAGGAGAAGAGAGAGAAGTCTAAGAAATGAAAGCATCGCCCGTGTCCTTTATGGCTCATAAGTTGTCTTTCAGGGCGTCAGGAGACGGGCTATTGATCTGAGAAAGACAAACACACCCCCTGAGCTGAAGCCAAAGCTTCGCCCGCCTGCGTCGATGATGTGCCTGGATTTGCTTTTCGGATCGTTCCGTTCTCCTCGGCCCCGGCCCTCTATGACATCTGTTTTTTTTTCCCCCTCCTTCTTTCCTTCTTCTTAGTCAGGTGAGAAGAGCTGCTAAGGTCCATACCCCTAATGAGACTTGGTGTAGTCTCGGGATGTCAGCCCGGCTGCCAGGGAATTGCACTGCCAGTCAGAGAGCAAATCCTTCAGCATGGGTTAAGTGCTACACAGTCCACTGTATCTCTTCCATCAAGTGTTGCAAATCTTCTGACACCGGCTGCGATTAAATCAAAGCCTATTTTCACCAGCCATGTTTATGAATCTTGAGAAAGCCAGCGCGATAGCCAGGCTTCCTTGCTGCCTCCCAGCAATGATTTCCCACTAGATGTGGTGCCCTGCTTTGTTTTTTTTTTTATTCCCCTTTTTTTCCTGCATGCAGCAAGTTTTTATTCTGTTGAGCATTCTGTATTTTTGTCCCACGCTCAGCACTCGTTCAATGACGTGGTTCCAACAGAGAACCTTGATTAGGCCATAGTTAGCCTGGTAAGCAATCTACAAGAGTCATCCCACTCTGCTACTCAGGATTTTAAATTGGCCCTCTGGTGGGACACCATCCCTGGAAGTCCACCTGGAGCCCAGACAGCAGGTGGTCCAGGTGTGTCCGTTTCCTCCAGAAACATCCTCCGCACTCAAGTTCTCCGTCCCCTCCTCCCCTCTTCAGATGTTAATTACAAAATTCACCCCCTGATTTAGATAATCATTCTGGCTGCATTTGTTTTGTTTTCTGCTCCTCTTGATTAAATGAGACGCTAATTAAGTGGTACCCCAAAGGATCTCAACCCTGGAGAAAAGAAGGAGCCAAGCTCCCCCACCATCACTCATCGGCCCACCTGGCCGGGCGCTCTTCATGGCGAAGCCGGCCCTCAACCTTCAACATCGGAGGGGTCTTGATGTAATCAGTGGCGCCTGGTGTCTCATTGTTCACTTTCTGGAGCATTTCTGCTGGGAGAATGGGAAATAACAACTGCCGCGATATCATCCTCCCGCTACAATACACTCCCTCGCCACCCCCCCGACACTTCTTTCTAAAGAGATTATAAATGTTTCTGAAATGACTTCAAGGAAGAGCAGACATGCTTTTTTTTTTTTTTCTTATTCCCATTTTTATCCTGCTGAATGAGAGCTGTGAGGGCTTTTTGGCATGCGGCTAAGAGATGCTCCGTCTCCTTGCAGCTCCCGGCTGAATGGCTAATTAGTTTTACTGTTTCTCCGGCTAACGCGTCCTCAAACCTCAGCTGAGGGTCACTATACAAACTGTCCCGATAAGTGTTTACTGACACAGAGAGAGGCGGCGGGCAGAGTTCAGCGGTCAGCATGGTGTCTCCGTGAGCTAGCCGCAGCCCTAATCACACTCCGCCGCTTAATTATCCTGCTGAAGTTCATTAGCAGGCTTGACAGAGGAGACAGGGGAGAGGGTCCACATGTCCAGAGCGAAAGACTGATTAACTGGCTAGAGAGGCCATGATAAACACGCATGCCAGATTTTAATGGATCTCCAGAGCGTCAGGATTAGCTGTTGCAGGAATTGCCGATCTTTGGCTTTCCACTCACCTGGAGTCAATGTTCACCTGCTTTTTTTTGTCCCTCTTATTAACAGTCAAGAACATGACCAGAACAGCCTTGAGCACCACCTCAAAATGAAGATCACATTTTTGTTGGTTAATCCATACAGTGACCTACATCTGAACCTTCAAGATGAACAAAGTGTCTAAGTTAAGACATGAAGCGGTGAAGAAACGGGTGGAGATGATTCCAGATGATCACCTGATTATCTGAATCTGAGCTCCTGATGGCGAATGCCGAGTGATTGGAACCTTTATCTAGATCCTCATATCTCAGCCTGGAGTCTTAAACATCTATCCCTTTCCTTTAACTCAATTTGCCCAAGAAAAGACAAGAATTAAAAAGTATTTTTGCCCCGACAAGGTGATTCCTGAGTGAAAATGTAGAAAAAGGCTCAAGACTCCTGCACTGAACTGTACATCTACACTGGAACGCTTATAAACATGAACTATTTTTTTAGACTCTTTGATTTTAAAAAGCCAGGGATTTGTATAATTGGCCCTCGGTTGTCCACCTCTCCCTGCATCTCTGGGTTTTGATAGTCCTCCAGCAAGTGTTGGGATGATGGAAAGCGCCTTTGGCTCCGCGTGGAGTGGTGATTATGATACTGAATTTGGAAAACGCTCAGTTGAAAAGAATCCAGCTCTAAAAAAAACAAAAAAAAACAAAGGATGTGTTAAACAGCGAGCTGCAGCCTTGTGTAGGTGAGTCACTCTCTAAGCACGCAGCGCTGAAATATAGCAGAAAGCTTTTCATGAGGATTTATGCAACAATAAAGGAAACGAGTATAGCGCAACGTACGTTTAAGCTTATTCGCCGAGTGCGTCTCATTTCCACTTGACCAGCTAATTAAATGCACTCAAGAGACGAAGGCTTCTTTAACCTTTTATCCTAATGAGAGCACTGCCTGGATCCCGTGCCCCTCCTGTGCCAACGACTGGCAGCACTTCATAAACTCCAAGGGTTTCTGTTTGCATGCTACACCCAAAGGAGACAACCACTTCAGAGGGAAGATAAAGTGTCAACTTGAAATACGACAGAGACATGTCCAGGGTAGACAGTTTCCCAATTCAGCAACAGAGGTCAGCCTCGTGAAAAAAAAAATCGGGATACTCTCAGAGCCGAGCAAATGTCTCTTTTCTGAAAAAGTAATGTCGAGGATTTATCCAAGCCGACTGGCTTTTTGTACATTTAAAGCAATTGGGGAAAAAATGTCCGACGGATTTGATCAAAGGGGACATGTTTTTGGAGGCTTTAGAACTGAGGCTAAATATTGCCAGAATTCACCTTAAAGGAACTTTCAATCCACATCCTGCTCTTTGCTGAGCTTCATCATCACGTCGTTTTTGCAGGATAAACGTGCGGCTCATTACGGACGAATATGTTTATGAATGTATTATTGCAGCTCTTACTGCTGTTGAGGAAGCAGAAATCTTGGAATCTGAGCTTTGGGTTTGTGCAGATCTTCCAGCTTTGAGAGAGAAATCCAACTTTAGGGGGCATACCAGATATGGTTTCCTACTGCTCGCTCTCTCGCTCATTTTCTCAACCACTTGTCCTGATTAGGGTCACGAGCTGTGCTGGGATCTATCCCAACTGGGGCAGCGGTGGCCTAGTGGTTAGGGTGTTAGCTGCATGTTCGGAGGATTGGGGGTTCCCAATAGGTTGCCCTGAGGTACCCTTGGGCGAGGTGCCGTCCCCGTCACTGCTCCCCGGGCGCTTTCAATAGCTGCACGGTGTTTGAGTGTGCATGGGTTAAATGCAGAGGTCCAATTTCGTTGTGGTTCATTTTCTGCTGTGCTTTGACCTCGCAATGACAAGGGTTGTCACTTTCACTTTCACTTAAAAGAACTGTCACAGGGCAGCGCACCCTGGACAGATCTGCATCACAGGGCAGACACACAAACACACTCAGGCCAATTTAGAGTCTATAATCCACCTGACGTGCAGATCTTTGGACGGAGACAGGAAACTGGAGATCCTGGAGAAACCCACAGAGACACGGGGAGAACATGCCCACAGAAAGGACCTCAACTGGGTATCAAACCACCCCATCAACCACCCTAGGAACCAGGAACCCTTAAAAACCTGAAGCCATGCGCAATTCGGCTGTATAGCTAGAATAGTGTTCCGGCTCATATTCTTCAAACATTTTGAACTCCAGACACGACTTGGCTGATCCACTACATCTGGGGTAAGTGGAAACATGAGTTTTCGTCCTCTATTCAATTAAGTTTGGTTACATTCCAATGATCTCTGTTTTGAGCGTGCAATTCTCAGTTTACCCCTTTCTCCATCGCTTTATCCATCCATCCTTCCATCTACCCATCCTCGCTCTTAATGATTGAATAGAAGGAGAATGTGGCCCAGTGTTCTGGAGACCCCCTCGGGCGCTACACATCAGGCCTAATTAAACTCAGTGATCTGTGAACCGAACCGTACTGTTCGCCACCCCGTCTCCTCTCTGGGAAATCGCACTTGGCACACACTGCAAAAGTTTGTCAGAACGGAGTTTTATCTCCCTGCACTCCTCCAGAACAAATTATACTGAATGCGCTAGGAAAAAAAAAACAGCACAGCCAGGGTATATGGAGTCTGCACTCGTTCAGTCTGGTAACCTATTTGTTATATTTACCATCGTTTCCGAATTTCACACGGAGCAGATCTCCATGAAGGAAGGCTACAACGAGGGCGCCGCTTCGCAGAAAACACTTGCAGTTGAAGCAATAGCTGCGGTCTGACCGCTCTGCTGGACCTCATTGTTCCTCCCTTATTTGCCTTATAAATCTGGAAATTGCCCTGAATGGACTAATTTGTTGATCGTCTTAATTCCCAGAAGACTTGTTTGGGTAACGTTTGCTCAGCCGAGCCTGTTATAAACCAATGAATTCACAGTCAATTAGCCAAAACAAGGCGCATATTGCTGAATGGAAAACAATGCTTTCACAGATAATTTGCACCCGTGTAACGGCATTTTCCACAAAAAAGGATGCTCCCTTCAAAGCAGCCTTATTATTTTTGCATTATCATTGGAAAGAACTTCCACTGGGACTGAGCCATCTGAATTCTTCTTGCATAACATGCACGTGGGCGGGCTGCTTTTGGTCAAGTGCACACATTTCGGCCTTGAGAGAGAGACATTCTCGCGGAGGGGATCTGCCAACGATGAGCCCTTATTAACGCCTCCGCCACTCCCTGCACACTCAACCACCTGTTAGTGCTCTGTTTCTTTTTGCCACCACCTGCTGCACTGGGACAGACTAGTAGTGTCAGTAATCTGTGCAAGGTTTAACTGTTGCCTGATGTCCTGTTCAACCTCCTGAGTGCTGCTACTGACCACTACGCTGTATTTGCGGTGGCCACGTTCCAGGAGAGGAGGACTGAGGGAATGACATAGTGAAGTCTTGAGTCATCCCTCGTTTCTTCATCCTTTTACTTGCAAATAACCAGACCTTTTGTATTTCCAATATATTGAGGATCGGTTCTCCAGGCTCCCTGAAGCACGCGTTTTTGGCTCTCGTTTTCAGTCCAGTTTCAGGCAGAAGCAATTGTCTCGACAGAGAACGAAACAAAAAGTAGCCATGTCCGAAAAAGAGGTTCTGCTTGAAAGATTCACATGTAGGAAGAAACAAAATATGATCATCTGAAACTGGTCAGGAACTGGGTGTGGTGTGAAAATGAGAGCTTTGTCCTTCAGGAAGCCCGGAGATCTGTTCTTCAGTCTAGTCAAGCTTTCTGTTTTCCAAAACATGAAGAAATGAAGGGCCCAAGACTTTTATGATACATGGGACAAAAAAGTGGTATGGAGAAGAAGGATTTGAAAGCATCTACAGAATGAGCAAGCCACTTTTGAGTCCTGACAGTACTAAAGGAAACAAAGCTGTGTATCTTTTGCTGTCCAGCTGCTTCCTGAGTGATCTTGAAAGTAGGCAAAGCCTAATTTGTACGCATTAAAAGGTTGTGGAGATTGCAAAATGTTCATCGTATGTAAGGCTGTCTATGGGCAATGCATGGGCTCCAAAAAACTCAAAATTGAAGAAGTGTTTGAAGATACTTGAGTAAACACAGAAGGCCGCAAGACCTGTAAAGTCATAAACGAGATCAGAAATACACAAACTAGCGTAAATTCTGAAAAAGATGCTCAAGGTCTCTACACTAAGTAATTACATCGACTGTAGCCCTTTTGTAGTTTCTTTTCCCACCACTTCCATCACCATCTGCTACAGAATACACTTTCATCTGCATCGTACTTCCAGCCCATCCTTGCTTCTGCATATACTTTACAGCAAATTGCTGGTGCTGCAACCTGATCTTGGCAACGTGGCATCTGGGAGCTGCAGGGAACATCTGAAGCTGGAGCCAAGCGAAGCAAATCATTCTTTCAACCTGATGAAACATCTTTCGGCTCCATCAGATGAAGAGGAAAAAAGATAAGTAATTGGTCTATCCCTTTAAGGTCTGGTTAAAAACTCCAGCTACCTTTCTAAGCACAAGGAAGTGCTGTCATTTGCCATAAATCTAACTCCATCATTTCCTGGTTTGCACCAGATGCTGAGTAGAAGTCTGTCCAAATCAATCCCAAACCCAGAAACTATAATAACACTCCACATTCCTGGTGATATTACCTGTTCGTGTGCAGCAGCGATCCGCAGTCACTTCATGCAGCACTCATAAAAAAGGGTCTGTACAGGTACATTTATTGTTCATCAAGCTAAAAAAAAGGGTAAATGTAGCCTCAAAGAGACAACAAGGTCCTTCAGATTCCATTTTGTTCCTTAGATATGTTTGTCCCGGGGAACAGGGGACTATTTGCACCCTTTTATAACCAAATATTTTTAAATTGAACAGTAAAATTGAAAATCTGGAGTTGGAGCGAGGTGCATGGGGTCCGTGTGCTGGAATATGGTGGAGTTACGTCCCCGACGGGTTCAGAAGGCAAACCAAAGATGGGACCCTGTCGGGATTAAAAGGATTTCAAATATGCATTTTTTTTCACCCAGAAACCTTCAGGTAAATGGACGGACGTGAAGTGAAGTGACCTGAAGTGGCAGTCGATAGATTATTCTGCAGCTGGAACGTGGGAAAAAATAAAAGCGACTGTTTTATCACTTAGCGCACCACGATGAAATACACCCGGTGGAGCAACGGGCAGGCTTACATCCAGCCCCCCAGGGAGCAGTGATGGGGATGGTACCTTGCTCAAGGGCATTTCAGGGTAAACTACTGGTGCAGCAGTGATGAAGTTGCATGAACATGAACTTAACATTAGTCCTCTGATAATGACTGTCTTCAATTACGCAACTAAACGAAACCAGGCACATATTATTCAGGTTTTCTTTGATTTTTTAACCTTTTATTTATTTATTTAATTATTTATTTAAGGTGGTTGGTCCCTGATAGGCTTCTCTGGCAGCCCCACTAAGTCTAGAATTGATTTTGTGTCCTAGGTACATGATTGCAACTTGTTGCATTTCTTCTCCATTAAAGTTGATTCACCATTTGGTGTTTTCTTCTCGATGTTTGCTTTTCAAGCTGCCAAAAAAAACGTTTGGATGGAAAACTATTGGCAACTGGTCATCAGTAAACAAAAAAAAACTCACTTATCCAAAATTCTCTTTAAATTTCACAAATGTATTCATCAATCGTTGTCTTCCAACAACACTGCCAAACTCTTTAGTCCAGACTAAAAGAGCCTTGCTCTCGTGCCGTCCTCTCGGACAACACGAGCGACTCCAAGATGCTGAATGTTAAAGGGCAAAGTAGGAAATTTAAAATTCCTGCTTTATTCACACATAAACGTAGTCTTCAGAGTAGTTTGATGTAAAATGGTCACGGCATCAAGACCGCTGGTTCCCATCTACACCACTGTCAGCCATTTAGATTTCTTTACAGTGATGGTAAATGGATCCAGGGGTCACGATATCTGTGAAGCATAGTATTTTAACCCACCAGTGAAGCTACTTGAGTGTTATAGGTGATGCTGGTGATGGTAAAATAGTGAAGGCCTATTAAATCGCTTTTCTTTGGGAAGTTTTTTGCCTCACATGAACCCCTCTCCTATGAATAATCTGGTCGAGACCTTCGGAAAATGATCAAAAACCAGTGTCTTGGGTAACAGGACGTGGATTTCACGTAATAAGCTTCTGAAATGGAGCAGACATCTGGTTCCATTGGCCCTGTGAACATCTCATGAGTCTTCGTTCATTTGTGTACATCATGGCACAATTCTAAAATCCTAGAATTCCCCTTTATTGAAAGTGGAGAGGTAGAAGAAGAGTGGGGATAAATGCCAGCTGAAATCTTTAAAAGCTGTGAGATCTGACCCTGGCTGTCAAATATTTGAGAAACGATGTCTGAACTAGATCGAACCCCAGTGTGAACTCGGGTCTTCTGAGTTCAGACAAATATTTTCCAGCCCAATGTGATGCTGCAGAGGAAAAAATAAAACTCAAGCTGGGCTGCTGGGCTAGTGGACGTATTTAACAGGCCTGACAAAGCCACTTCCAGACAGTTTGCTGTTGTTCTCATTCTGCTTCCCCGCATATCTGATTAATTACCATAATTCTCCTAATTGAAAGTCACCTCTTTCCTGGTCCTGCGGGTAGAAATTGCCAGCTAACACGGGGACAGTCCTGATTGAGGACTGGGCTGTGGCTCCATTGGTTTGAACGTTTCTATTCTCGCTCTGTTCGCCCTCCTCCCTCAACAGCTCACCTTCGATAAATGACAGTCAAACCACACCGGCTGCCAGGGGAGCAATTGGCCTAATAAAGCAATTAACTAATTAAGAGCTCATTTGGAGACGCAGTTGGCAACACAGTCTGCTCATACATAAATAAACAAGCTTTTTTTTTAAAAGGACCTACATCCTTCTTATACATTTTCAAGAAATGTCAGCTCGGCAGAATGGAGGAGGTTCAGTCAGGTCACTGATGATCTTGACTTTAGTTTGGTGTGGACTGATTTGATTGGCTGCAGTGGAAAAGAAGGCTATTTGGTGTTATGGCCTGTGACTTTTTGCAGGTTTGCAGGCTTTAACTTGCAGAGTGCAGAGGAGTGCACAACTTAAAGCAAATCGATCGATCTGCACACCCCTCCAGGGGGACAAAAGGTTCTGTTCGTTTTCAATTGAACAGATCTTGGGTTTGGGTAGATACACATGCCAATTAAGCATATATCTGTGCAGCTTATTGTAACCAGGATCAATCACAACAGTTTCCAACAGTGGCTCACTTTAACTTTGGACAGAAGCTAGCACGTTCGTTAAGCACGTCCACTTTAATTGTTGAAGCACCGCTGATTGTCTACAGATCACCTACTATCACCTGGTAGTACGATTCCCGTAACTTTGGGATCCCTCCTGGTTTTGTGGTGATGTTCTGGGACCCTTGACAGATTCTGCTCAAGTTTTAAAGTGGTTGTCTTTAAAACTAGGTAAGTGAGTAGTAAATAGAAGAGTGACATGAAGCAGGACAATGCAAGCACAGTGCAAGCCATCTGTCTGTCTGTCGTCTGTTACAGTGAGAATGGGGACACTTCTAGGGAAACCACTAAACCATTACAGTGACTCTGAAACCATCTTGCTTCGCAAGGCGAATTCTCTACACTGCTTAGATTATTCTGCATAGAGCATGGATGGGGAAAATGTGTCCACCTTTCCAAATGATTGACATTTTAACTCATGAAAAGTTGACCTTGCAGGGATCCTGCATCAGTTTTTCACAGCATTACGATGCAATACATCACTGGCCTACGTTGCCTCCCATGATGCCGTACACCATCGCGGCACGGAAAGAGTTGCAACTAACGGACATTTCCTCCAAGTTCAGAATAATGTTCATTTGATGATTAATTCATATTGGTAGAGGAGGAATATTGAACACAAGAGTGGGCCGCACAGCGAATACTGACAATCTGTTCTGTCGGAAAGCCCGGCCTGATGTGAATGCTCAATTGAGAGTTGAGGAAAAATCCATATTTATTAAAACACAGATATCAGGCTCATTTAAGGACCTCGACGTGACTCTAATGAAATGCCTGATGTAAATCCTCTGGGGAGTGGCAGAGAGCCCTGCCGCTAATCCCTTTGCCGGAGCCTGGAGAGAGCAGGGAAGATACGGGGAGGGAAAAGGAGGGAAAACAGAATGGCGAAGGAGGCGAGATTAGCTAGGCAAGTGGGGAAAATGTGAGCTCCAGGCAGTATGGGTGTGGTGGGGGGTGTTGGGGAGGGGCAAAGTGCAAAGCATGATGGGGCCGGGATCAGAGAGCAAAAAGAAGGGGAATAAAGATGAAGAGCAGCAGTGATGTGCATAAGCATGACCTCATGGGTTTCTGTCACAAGCCAAAAAAAAAAAAAGCTGCAGATACATATTTTTTTGTAACTTTTCTATATATTTTTTTTCTCCACCCAGTCAAAGGGACTGAGCCCAGTCTGTAGCAGGTGGATCGATGTGTGCTTTTATAGCCAGAAAACTTCCCTCCATCTCTGCCACTCTGATAGGCTGATGATAGACCAGAAGGCAATGTATGTTTGTGTAACTGTGCTTGCGGGTGCATCGGGGGGTGTTATGCTGCAGAGATTGCAAACTCCTTGCTACTGCATTATGCCATTATGGATTTCTTTCTTTCTTTGGATCCTATATGGTGACTGGAGGAGGGTGACATCACAACCAGTATGCTGCTATGGATGTCGCTGGATGTCGGACACTGTCGATAATGCTTTTCCACGCTTTCCGTTTCAGGGTGGCCGTGGCTTGATCGAGGTTGGCGACGAGGCTTTAGGTCGTTCTGAATTTGTTTTATTCGCGTCTTCTTCTGCCCATTACGTTGGATTTTCCGATGGGCAGGTTGTTATGGCCAAAGAAGTCAGTGCGGGAGTTGACTGGTCCCGTTCTGCAGAAGTGGCCAAACCATCGTAGCTGCAGTTTCTGGATCTGCTCCTTGACCATTGGTTGAGCATTGCTCACGAACAGTGTCATTAGAGACACAGTCGCAAAATATGAATCTGGCCCAGGCATCACATTTGGAATACGTCAAGCATGTTCAGGCCTTGCTTTAGAAGAGTCCAGGTTTCTGATCCACAGAGGAGGATAGGCAGGTCAGGGTTCTGAGATGGCAGATCTTGGTTTGAAGAGGCTTCTTCCACAGAAAACACCAGAGGGATGCAAACGATGCGGCTGCTTGGCCAATTCTGGCAAATACTTCTGGAGATGCTGCAACCATCTTCTGCAACAGCAAACTAAGGTACTTGTCACGAGTCACAAGCTGGTCATCAGCAATCTGGACTCCTTGATGGCCCTTGAAGACTTTCCATATCCTACACAGGGTGGCCCAATCAAATGTGGATTTGAAGTCGACGAAGACCTTAACTGTCCACATCAGATTCACTCTTCAATCAGCTGCCGATGATAGCATGGATTTTGTCACATTACCCTCAATCAGCTTGGAAACCAGCTTCTTCTTCCCGACTGGTTTGCTTGCAGTGTTTTTGGAGTCTTGACTGGATGATCTTTGTCAAAATCTTGCCAACAATGGAGAGGAGGCTGATGTCACGGTAGGTCTTGCATTCTCAGTTGTCACCCTTCTTGTGGATGTAGATGACGACTGCATTCCTCCATCGTGAAGGTATCTGAACCTCGAGACCCATTGGTTGACCACGAAGCCAACTCCGGCTTCATGCTCTTAGCCACCGGAGTAATAAAGTGGCAACTTTGCTTCAACGGTGGGCGTGTTGATGGCAGTTGCTCCAGATCCTGTGAGTCACAGCTCTGACAGTGTTGTGATCATGGCAATGCATTTGGTGAGTTCTTGGGCAACGATCTTCTTTTGCTCAACATGGTGGCCAGTCTTTTGCTTTGGCCAGTAGTCTGCTTCTTGCCAGCACCCTGGGTTCCTCAGTGCTGGCATATCGCCTTCCCCGGATGCAGTAGCAACGATTGTTATTGATCCGTAAACACCCATGTGGTTTCATGCCTTGTTTCTTCAGTTTCCTGGTTCTGGAAAAGGCAGGGCAACCAACCTCCTTTTGCACTTGGACTTAAGAACGTCCTTGCCAGGGCCATTATGGAGCAACTATTTAGTGGGGCAAAAATATTTGACATATCCTTGCACAAATATAGTTTAAAAATCTACAGCTTTCTTTGCTGGGGTCCTGGTGGCCCCCAGCCATGCTTATTCTGGGCACCATTGGCCATTGGATGCTGGTGGGCAAGTATTATTTAGAGCATGCTGGGTTGGAGTTGAAAGTTGAGAGAGAGGGACAAATGAAAGAGAGCAAAGTGTGCACACATAGGAAATAGCTTCAGTTTTAATCCCAATTCAAGCCAACATTTAAACTACTATGATAAATATGACTTCTATTCAAATATGAGAACCGAATCTATTTTCCACCTTACCAGTAGGCAAAACACACCAAAATTGGAAGCTTTCATGACTAACAATTACCCCAAAACAATTGCCACTCAGATTGTCTCTTCTTCTTGTTAAAGTCCATATCTGCCAATGTGGTCTAAGCCAAAATATTAGGACTTATATTTTTGACAGATGTTCATAAAGTAAGAATGGATCTTGGATTTTACGGCTACACATTTCTTACAGTTACTGCCACAAAAAGTAATTCTAGATACGCTCTTGGGGTTTTGTGTGAACAGAGCCTGTTGTGTAAAAAGTGAAGCTGCACATTAAAAAATAGGTACTTTCATGGCCGACAGTAAGTCATACTGTACTCTAAACCCGCGGTCCCCTACTTTTTTGGATTGCACCATGGATCGGTTTCACGTAAAGTAATATTTCCACAGACCCGCACAGAAGCAGCTGAAAAAGCAGCTAAAACTCATCACCCCATGGCCCGGTGGCTGAGGACCACTGCTCTAAACCAAACCTACCAGTCTGCTTCTCCTTAATGAAGAGCTTCAGGGGTCTGAGAGAGGTTTTGGGGAAGTATGTACAAAAGGATTTGGGAGACTACTGACTTTAAGCAGCGTTGACCTTGTAGCTAACTAAAGGTGCCAAATTTACACATCAAATTGCCTCTTGCGGACGTGTACATTTGAGCAAATTAGTTCGTTTTTTTTTATTTCCCAAGTTTCGCAATCAGTACGGCGAGTTTACACACCTCTGTCCTTGCAAAAGACACGCCAGACAAAGAATCCAACCAGCGTTACCGTCCAGTCTGATCTTAGCATGAATAAATGCAAAATAAAGGGCCCGAATCTAAGATAGATTGTGTTAAACTATCAAGAGTTCTCAAATTCCATAACCCCCAAGGAGCTGGTGGGCACCTGTAATTATAACCCAAACTTAACACAGCATACAAAGTTAAGCCCAACTCTCAACACACAAATAAAGCCATCAGCAACAGTGGAAATCCTTGACATAAGGTCATGGGCTTACACAAGTATTCAACAGAAGAGCCAAGGCTCTCCAAGGAGTAATATAAAATTCCTTTGTACCTGCACGAATTAATTCAGCCCGCTTAATTATGCATGATTGGAAGATTGTGATTTTGACGTTTCGTGACACGGACTTGAATTAAACCTCCTAAACGCCTCTTTAGAAACCACTGGCCTTGTCTTAGGCCGTTAAGAGTGCTGCGAGTGGCGCCTGCGAGAGGAGGTCAAGCACGTGCTGGAGAAAGAGGACTGAGGGGGTCTCGTGCGGCGAGAGTGTCACTGGCGCCCTTGAGCAAGGTCTTCACCGCTCGAGCACGACTAAACCGGCTAATACGCGCTGTGTGAAAAATGTAAGTGCCGTAAATTGCATTAGCCTATGTTAGAGGAGCCTGCTGGGCACTAAAGTGACAGAATAAAACAATCCCTGTGTCTGAAATGGCACCCTGCTCACTATTCTCAGTGTTGGACAAATGTGGCGTTCTAAAAAAAGGGACTCCCGGATAACTCATCGGTTTGCGCCGACAATTTCCGCTGTGTCTTGCTGATCATCTTGACCTTCCTGCTTATGTTCAAAAGACTAGCTTTGCCTGCTCAAATATTACAGCTGAGATTAACTTGTAGGTTCTCATGCCAGGGTGGTGGTGGCCTAGTGGTAGGATACTTGCCCGCAGACCAAGAGGTTGCAGGTTTGACTCCCACCTCCAGGACTGCCCCCATTTCCTGAGCAAAACCCTTAAACTCAAGTTGCTCCAGGAAGAAAGTGAAAGTGACAACCCTTGTCATTCCGAGGTCACAGCACAGCACACAGTGAAAATTGGACCTCTGCATTTAACCCATGCACTCAAAAAGCTATTGAAAGCACCCGGGGAGCAGTGATGGGGACGGTACCTTGCTCAAGAGTACCTCAGGGCAACCTACTGGTAAGGGGTTTGAACCCACAATCTTCCAATCCTGTGGCCAACTCCCAACCACTACCCCACCGCTGCCCCAGAAAGACCGCTGCGTTTAACCCATGCGCATCGTGCAGCAGGGGGCAGCTATGAAAGCGCCCAGGGAGCAGTGATGGGGACAGTACCTTGCTCAAAGGTACCCCTATTGGTAATCTTCCGATCCTGTGGCCAAACTCCCTAACCACTAGGCCACCAATGTTCCTGCAGTTAGTAAAAGTAAGTCGCTCTGGAAAAGAGCATCTGCTAAATTCGTGCCAGAAGCTTGGACCCATGCTCAGTTCTTCAAAAATAACACTTAAACATTATATTATAAGAAAATAACTAATGTGAATTGTTTTCAAAATTGGAAGGCATCAGGACTGACGTCCACTTTGTGCTGGAATTCTGTTCACTCATTCAAGCTGCTGCTGAAAACCTTCCCTTCATGGTGTGATAATAAAAAGAGACAAGTGTGGGACAAACAGTGTAAACACTGGAGTGTTGAGGACTGAGAGCAGGTCTTGTGGACAGATAAGAGTGATTTGGTGAAGTGAAGGGTTGACTTGGGGCAGTGGATGAGGGAAAGGTCAGAACAGAATGTGTCGTTCCTAAAACGTGGAGGTGGATCGGTGACGATTTGAGAAGCAACATCTGGAGACTTTCTTTCATGATTCCTTTAACATGGACTACAACTCAGTTCTTCAACATCACACATGACATTGGACAAAATTTCCTTGTTCGGCAGGAGAGAGATCCCAGACATTCTTCAAAATGGTGCTAAAATGACCATATCCAGTCCAATGACAAGAACAAATTGTGAACACTCTGTCTTGGCCAACACCCTGGACAGCTCACCAGTCCTACAGGGTGAACTCCTCCAGTGAAAACCTGAGGCAGAGCAAATGTTCCATACTGAGCTATTGAGTAAAGCTAGAAAAGCTAGCTAAAGTAGTTAATGTGCAGGCCAGGGAAGCAGTTGAATGAAACACAGTTGGATGTTATGCAGTTTAAACCACCAATTAGCTTAATGTGCCTTTGTGGATCAAGTCATACAGCACTTCAGTTTAAGGCACTGATCTGAAATACGTTTGATCTCGGGGGAACTGTGTACAAAAACGGACCCCAAGCATCATACTCCCACCCTATCTCCAATCAAACTGCGTTCTCTTAGCATCCACACTTTGCAAATTCAGCCAGTGTTTGCCGAGCCTGCTCCTTTAGGCACTCTGCAATGAACATTTTAGAGGTTTCCCTTCTTTAACAGCCCAGTAAGGGGTTGTTAATGAGCTCATTAGCTGGATCAGGTGAGTCAGGAGCACTCAAATGTGTAGGACAGTGCTCCAAGACCAGGGTTGAGAAGCACCGAATTAGACGATTAAAGTAATTAGCCTATTAAGTAGCTGCAAGTATGTTATTTAAAGGGAAACCGGCCAAATTGACAATAGTTACCTCTGTTGTTAACGTCTCTTTCCGACATTGCAGTGGTGTCTAAAGTGATTTTTCCCATTTAAAAATGATGATTGATTTTTGAGGGGGTGGGCTATCGTTGATGCAGGGGTGAACTGCCACGGGACCGTTTTGGAAAAAACTACCATGAAATGCACGGACTGTGGGAGGGCATAACTAGCCAGCATGGAACCTGGTGCTGAGATTGGCCTCCAGCCACAACAGGATCATCCACGCTTCGCCATCGATGCCACCCTGGCCTTAAGCCAACGGCAGGTGCACAGGATTTCATGCTCGTTACCTTCTTTCCAGCATGGAGGCTGAGCTAAATTAGAGCCACACTGCCCCCCTTATTAGCCTTCTAATATCCTTTTATTTGGCCAGCAATTTGCTGGAGGGTCCACATGGCGGCCTGTCTAAAACAGGTTGAAGTACTGCGCTGTGAGCATTATTTTGTGCTTCCTGCTGCTTTCTGCAGAGCCAGGTGCAAGAGCAGAAGAGCAGAAGGCCATAAGTTATCCCACAATAGCGCGCTCGCTGAAGAATGGCTCGGCCTCGGCAGCGTATGCGACTGTCTTTTGTGATAATGGCATTGTGTTCCCTGTCCGTATTACAACAGGGCCGGATGCAATACGGTACACTTGCTGTCAGGACGTCGATTGGAAGCTCAAGTGCCTGTCGGACTTTTTGACATCGTACATGCACATAAGCCACCCTTGACAATGCCTTCGCTCTGTTCCCATGGCTCTACTGACTAGAATCATGGCAAGAGCAAAATCAAGGCAGAACGTAGGATCTGCTCAGCATGACGCTGGGTAAGCAGACATGATTGGGCACACTTATAGCTCCAGGCATCAGGGCTGTCCCAACGCTGAAGGTGGCACTCTGAGTGGCTACCTGGGGCAGTGCAAACCAAGCAAAAATGTCCAATTTTCTAAAAGAGCAATCCATTTTTTATATGAAATGAGCAAATTAAACGCTGGCCTTATGTGTGCTGCAGAAAACAAAAGCCTGCTGTTTGTTCATTTGGCTGCCGACGGCTTGGCTTGAGTTAACACATCGTCTCTGATGCCGGCGTGGGGAAGCGGCCCGGAATCCGGCACGGTTCCCTATTATTTGGAACGGGATCAAAAGCATTAAAAGAGCCTTTTGCTTTAGCGACGGAGACATTCTGCAGTCTACTCGCGCTCGTCCGGCCTAATGACGTCTCTCTTATTTGTAGTCACTTCAGGGGAAAGAATTCGATGACCTACTCACAGGGGTCATGAGCGAAATGAACAAGACAAGCATCTTTGAAGATTATGATAATGGAGCGGAGGGGAGGAATTGGGATCGCCTTGAAATTCACAGCCACGTTTCCTCTTTCTTTCTTATCCTTCTTTCGTGTGGCGGCCCATATTGAGGGTGCTTATTTCTGAGATGAGAGAAATTATGCTGTTACAAATATACACAGGTTCCAGCGTTTGTACGGCACAGCGAAGAGCACGACAAGTGGCGAGTTCTGGGGCAGCAGGCAGGACCTGGAGGTGATCGTCCCGACCTACAGTCGGTCAGTCATTTTCTGGGCCGCTCGTCCTAATTAGGGTCACGGGGGGTGCTGGAGTCCATCCCAGCTCACACAGGGCGAAGGACGGGGACACACCCCGGACAGGTCGCCAGCCCATCGCAGGGAGGAGCGAGCTGATGGGAACGGTACCTTGCTCAGGGTAACCCACCGGTAAGGGGTTCAAACCTAAAGGTGGCATCTAGTTTGGCATGAAGCTGCAGGGGTGAAGTAGCTAATAAGTAACTGATAGCACTCCGAGAACTTCATTTCATTCATTTTCTGGTGACAGATAGTTCTGATCTTTGGGGATAATTCTTGGGATGATAGTTCATGTTGAGAAAAAAAAACCTTGAGTAAGATCTCAAAGGATTATCTTGAGGAATCAGCGTCTATCTCTGGAAAGTGGTGTTTATGTAGTGATAATGATGCAAATAAGTCTTGAACAAAATGAACACAGAGTAAAAACAACACTCATTTAGAATGCTGAGCAATTTAAGATGCAAATCCGGGGCCCTCTGGGGTTCTGTAAGTAG
The DNA here is from genome assembly GCA_017165825.1 of Hepsetus odoe. NCBI lineage: Eukaryota > Metazoa > Chordata > Actinopteri > Characiformes > Hepsetidae > Hepsetus > Hepsetus odoe. Next base: position 12,721,558 of record CM029389.1, read on the forward strand.
CTGCGACTTCTGTACATGGTTGTAGATCGCAGTGCCAGATGGTCCCTATTTCTGATGACCTTTCGCTAAAAAGAAGCCACCAGTGGTGATGTCCAAAACTTGAACTTTAAGAGAAGTCTAGAGATAGAATACCTAAACATGAACCGAGAGGTTGTGGGACAAATCCTCCAAACTCCAGCACTACTACCACTGGGTTCCTGAGTGAGGCCCTAAACCCCAGGCTGCCCCAGCGAGGCTGGAAATCACCCTGAATAGGAGCGAATGTTTTAAAAGCCACAACCTCACCAGTAGCGTCTTTTCAAGCCGGGAGGTTAATGAGGGTCGGAATCAGGGCTCATGGAATCAAACTGCCAGGTGATGGTGACGCCTAGGCTTCACGTCTACATTGCACCACTTGCAATGGAAATTATTTTAAGAATTCATACCCAATTTAATCTGTCAGCCAACAACCTCAGTTCTTTACAGTTAACACTATCACGAAACAAAAAAAAATGTCATATTTTTTACATCATCTACATAAAAAATGACCCATATTGACCTCCGGACTGAAAATGGACTTGATTTCCATTCCAGAAATCTGGTCACTTTTTAAAAAGAAAGTCAAATTGCAGCCTAAGCCAGAGCCAATGTTCCAACTTGGATGATATTTGAACGAGTTGATGGAAGTTTCAGGGAGGAATTTAGAGAAAAGATTTGGGTGACCCCATGATTAAGTCGTCCTGAGGTCCCCTTGAGCAAGGTACCATCCCTATCACTGCTCCCTGGGTGCTGTTTGTATGGTTGTCCCTGTGTGTGTGGGTGAAATACAGAGAAGCATTTCGGTTCACTGTGTGCTGCGTTGTACAATGACAAATAGTCACTTTCATTTTTTTCACTTGCCTCCAAACATGCCTTTGCTGTTCAGGGAAGAAAAGTATTCACATTTTTCTCATTGGACCACTTATGTAACACTTGCCAAGGATTATTTTGTTAAAGATACTTTGGCATCCGTCTCCTCTTGCGTCTGAAAACTGATGCTTCCATTCAGTGAGCGAGTTCTGCTCTGGGTGAACCGAAGGTCCAGCTGCCCTGAACTTGAACGCGGGCTACAGGCAGAAACGGCCATGCAGGAAGCACGTTTAATGCAAATGAGCTTCCGCCAAGGTTCCTAACTCGCACAATTTGATGCGGCTGTTTCCAATAACAAATCGAAAAGAAAAGTTAACGATGGCTTGTGGCCTTCCAGCATGTTTTTCTTTCTTTTTGTTTTGCTCTTGGAGAGCTCGGCACAGGGCGAGAGAGGACATTTATTTGTCTGTAAAAATGTCATGCTATTAATGTTTTATGAGCCTGTCATCGCTGTGCAAGAGTTATGTGTGTGTGTGTGTGTGTGTGTGTGTTGGGGTCGACTGGGAAGAAGCACGAAACCAGAAAAAAATAAACACATTCATTAAGCAACACTTGGTGTGGCTCTTGATCCGTGGGAAAGGACTGCTGAGCAGGGACTTCGCAAGGAAACATGCACTTTTAGAAGCGGGCTGCAGAGGCACTGCAAGGATGGCCTTAAGCACCCCTGTTTGAAGCTGAAATAATAAAGGTCCATGCGGCTGCTGCTGGATAAAGGAAAGTTCGTTAATTAATTTAGTTTAAGATCGCCTTTATGTGCACAGCCATGATTTGGCAGGAATGGAGCGTTTTCTGGAAAAAGGCACATTTTTTTTGGCTGACGTCACCTGTGTTGCACACCGAGTGTGAGCGTTAGCCACTGAGTCAATGCAGAGGAGTGTGTGTGTGTGTGTGTGTCCTGTTAGCATGTGGCGGAGCTGCAGAGCCAGGCAGCAGAGTGTGTGAGTCCACAGCGCTCATGGATGTTTACAGTGAGCAGTATGGTGCCGCTGAGTGGCCTAAGGGTGTGTGTGTGTGTGTGTGTGAGTGTGTGGGCGGAGGTAGCCAGGTGCTACGGTGCGTGATGCTCAAGCAAGTGGTGCAAGATAAAAGACAGGTGGAAGCACCACCCGAGTCTGGTGGCCGCTGTCCAGTGCGAGAGCCCACGCCGACCTGTCAGAGACGAGGAGTCCTAGCTGGGACGCATGACGCCGGGACGTGTCCTTGAAAAAAGACACGCCATTTCAAAACGCTCACGTCCAGTGTTTTAATGCTTGAGAAATCAAAAACTGCCCTTTAATTTACACTGCTCTGCAAAGGTCTTGAGCCGCACCTCATTTCCTGATATTTCGCTATTTTTGCTGCAAAATTTCCTTTTATTCTGGTCAAACTGCCTTAACTTAGAAATATTGAGTCGATTAAGCGAAATAAATGGGAACAAGTGTTTTAGTGCTCCAGGCTGCAAAGTGTAGAGACTGTACTGAAAGTGTGAGACCAAAACATTGTCCTTCAGGAAGATCTGGAGAACTGTAGAAATATAGTGAGCAGCCAATCACAACCAAGATTGAATGAATAAGGCCATTCTGATTGGCCAGAGTCCTTCCTCTGGGCCATAGATTTTTTGACACCGTTTTTCATTCTACAAGCATCCACTACTTTCAGTTTGTGCTGCGGACAGTGAATTGTGCTTGCAAGGTTCCACATGTCCAAGTTTGGGTAGCGGTGGCCTAGTGGTTAGGGAGTTGGATCGGAAGACTGTGGGTTCGATTCCCTCACCAGTAGTTTGCCCTGAGGTACCTTTGAGCAAGGTACCGTCCCCGTCACTGCTCCCCGGGCGCTTTCATAGCTGCCCACTGCTGCACGGCGTTTGCATGGGTTAAACGCAGAGGTCCAATTTCCTTGTGGTTCACTGTGTGCTGTGCTGTGACCTTGCAATAACAAGTATAGTCACTTTCACTTTCATGCAGGTTCTCTCATTAATGACAAGTGTGGGTAACGTATGAACAAGCGTGGAATAAAATATTACAGTCGATACAATTTATAACCTTTAGAGATTTTTTTCTGTTCTCTGGCGCATTCAAGACCCTGTTCCTCCTGGTCTGGAGTTCAGGCAAACCATGGTACTGTTTGAGCTCCTAGAGTGACGGGATTGGTTGGTTTGGTTTTATTACTCTCCAGCTCAAGAACTGTATTGGTGAGATAAGAGACAGAACTAAAATCACCCAGAGTGAGGCTCCTTGTTTGAGGTCTCCTATGCGAGGACATGATGCTCATCAGTGTTCCGCAGCCTAGCACAGGGACATGAGGGTGAATGTTGGTATGATCATATTTACATGTTGTCCCTTTGATGTCAAAGGCAAGGCTAAACTTAAAAACGTACATATGGTGTCAAAAAAGTGTATTTTGGAGTCGTGCCACTCCTGCTGTTTCGAATGTGATGGTGTTGGACCCGGAACTGGTGCTGGGGGCTGGGAAACTGCCCTTTAAGAACTGGGCCCATGTTCACACTGAGCACGGCTGCTGAACCATAAAATAACATGATGTGGCCTTTGCTAATCTTGAAGTAGAAGTCCAGAGCTAGGAAGACAAATGCATTCAAGATGTCTGATAAGCATTTATAGAATTACTGTCCCCAGTTACACTTGAAGTCACCTCTGCAGAGAGGAAGTCAGACTTGGCTGGAGCTTGGTCACCAGCACAGTACCGTCTCCTGTATAGTATTGGTGGACAAGGTCCAAAGGTCTCCCAGAGCATCCATAGTGTGCTCAACTCTCAACAGTTCTTTAAAAAACTCTTAAATCATTCATCTGAAAGGGAGCCAACAGTGAATCTCCAGCAGTATCACTCCAAGGGACTCCTTTAGACACCTTTTTTTGACACACTTTTAAAGACTGTATGCTAATGCTGTGCTCTGGAACTCCAAGGGAGCAGAATAGGGAATCTCAAACATGGAGTTATCCAAGAGAGCCAGGGTTTGGATTTTCCCTGCAGGATACTGGGAGACTAGATAATGCTAATGATGTCTTCTGGGAGTCTGGAGAATGAGGATTCCCAAGCATGATCCTTGGGGAAACCTTGTGACTTCTGGCGCTACTCGCTTCTTTTCAGGCCCAGATAACGTAGGCTAATCATTCTCTCATAATGGAATTAATTTTAGGATGATAAGACCTTTTCATAGACTATTATCAGCCAGAACAGAGCGTTAAAACGCCAGTTTTGCTTTGTCACCATTGCCAAATACGAATTCCAGTCTTAAGAAATGTGTTTATAAGCAGGCCCCAGTGAGGAACTTTCTGACCAATAAGACTGATGCACACGATTCGCACGAAGCTCTTTCAATGATTTGGCATTAAGGTGGTCTCATAAGAACATAAATCATCCAGATATCCAGACTGAGTTCTACAAGTTCAGTCCCTTCCAAGTTTATTAGACTGAAAATGGCTTCAGACTATTGAAGTGAACGGAGTCTAATCAACGAGCAAACGTATCTTATACACAATAGGTCGTTTTTCTGCTAATTTTAGTGCATAATCTCTTTGCTGCCATTTGCTTATTCAACTCTTTTTGCACACAATTTTCAAATCTAGATTAGAATTAACAGACGTGGGTTCAGTGTAGGGAATCAAAAAGTCAATCGAAGCACACAAACTCTCGCACGTGTTGCACCGCAAAACTCTCTTAACTGCAAACTTTGCACGCTGACAAAAATAGTCACTTTCACTTTTTTAGGCGAGGTCTGCATCTATCTTCTGGAGAATCCTTCCTCTTACACTGCCGTGAGGATGACAGTTTAAAATGTTTAAGAGGTGATGGGCTTCAGTCTCAGACCTATAGACTTCACTAAGCTACCCTTGAGCAAGGTACCATCCCCAGCACTGGTGCTGGAAATGGTGAATTCAGAAATGCATTTTGCTGTGGTTCACTGTGAGCTGTGCTGTCTTCAAAGTGACATTCTCACATTCCCAAACTACTGGTTGCTATGCTTTAATTCCCTCCCCGGAGACAGCACAACAGCATTAATCCTTGGTTCTCTCTTCTGGGCTTTGTTTCACTGATGGGATTCTGTTCAGCCATAGTTTTTGCATCCAGTTAGGTGACAATTAGTGAATTCACTAGTGAGAGTGAATTTTGGAGAAACAACCCTGGTTAAAATGTCTGCTGGGCACTGGAAGAAAGCCTTCTTTTGCTTACTAGGTGGGCAATCCCACAAGGGTGGACGTCACATGAACATTGTGAATTGCTGGTATATCCTTTTTTGTTCTACACAAAATAGTAGGGCTTAGTCTAGTCTGGATCTGGAACGTGTCCAGCTGATGCAGACATCTGGGAATCAAGGCTCGAACATAAATTACATCCTAACGACAGTGAGGCGCTTTGTCAGGGCGTTTAACTAGCACTTCCTGTGCTGCATTGAGCCTTGTTTTCTGAGCACTTCAGGGATGTGCCAGTGCATAGCTGCCAGTACATCACAATTCCTTTTAATAGGCTTTTCTCTCTAGCTCACCACTCTTGAGGACTCAAAATAACACTTGAGGTTATTCAGGATTTTTCCTCTGTTTGTCGAGGTTTGTCTCCTATAGCGAGCGCAGATATCTTAAGGGCAAATTCCCTCTCCGTGAAGCCCGAGGAGGAAGTCAAGAAGTTAACCCAAAAAAGGGTTGGGAAAGAAGGCAGGATCGGGCAGCGAACATCATCACTCCACAAATTCATTGGGTACTCACAATCTATAGAGATGTCACTGACGCTCCTTCCTCGTTAGCGCGCCGTTTATTAAATCAGGCTCGTTATTAGCGGTCGGGCCACTACTTTATTACTGGATGGCCAGTTGATGAGGATACAGACAAGCTCATTGAGGCTGTGCTGCACAGCCTCGTGCTTTCAAACCGACATCCATTCTGGAGCAGATAACAATGGAGTAAACACCTCTCTGCTGCTCTGGAGTGGATACTACAAGACAGCAAACACCCTCCCATCGCTCTCTTCAGTTCCCTTCAATTCTTTCTGCTTTACTGGTATGAATGGTACAAATTACATTATTTCCAAACCAATTAACGTAATTGCAAATTGAAGAACAGAGACATTAGCATTACAAACTGTCAGTCTCTCCCTCGCACTCTTTCTGCCCCCCCCACCCCCCACACTCTCTCTGTGGGTTATCTCAGGGGACCCAGCGTGGAATCCCCTGAGGATAACCATCTCCACGCTCTTCCCAGAGATGGAAATTCAGCATCTGTTTCCTGTATTCTGGAGATCTAGGGGGTCTTTGCCCTTAATGAACCCCCGACTAACTGTATGTTCACAGTGGGAGCAGTGAAAATAACCAAAAGTCGTTTCATTTCTATGGAAGGCGGTGGTGAGGAGGGGCGTCGGGGCATGAAGTTGAAGTTTAATTTATGATAATGAGGTATGACACAATTGGCAGTGATCAATCAGAATGTACAGAGAGTCCCTGAGCACAGAACCATGAAAACCTTTGTTCCAAACATTTGTTTACAGGACGGTAGTGAGTCCAGCTAAGTCATGCAGGTTGAAGATGATGATAATGATGAAAAGACAGTTGGTGGAGCTGGAGGTGGCGGAGTTAACGATGCTGAGGTTGGCACTGCGAGTGACGAGGATGGACAGGATTAGGAATGAGCCTATTAGAAGGACACCTCAGGTTGGGACGATTTGGAGATGGAGGTGAGATTGTGGTGGATTGGGCAAGCGCAGGAGCGACGAGGAGATTATCTGGAGAAGAATACTGAGGATGGAGCTGACAGGCAAGAGAAGAAGAGCAAGGTTTAAGGATGTGGTGAGAGAGGACACGCAGGCAGATGGTTAGAGGAAGATGCAGAGGACAAGAAGAAACGGAGGTTGATGATCACTGTGGCGACCTCTAATGGAGGAGAAGAAGGAGAAGAAAGTTCACAAAGACAGAGGGATGACGTGGACAGCTTGGAGTGAAAGCAGCAGTCACTGTAACTTTTAAAGGTTAACTCGTCCCCGTGTCTTCGTCCCTGCCGTGTCACCGTGCCTCACTGGCAGATCCGGACAGTCAGGTCTGAATGTCACTCTCCTAATCAATTCAGGATCAGATAACGGACAGCTGAGGGCTCCAGCGGCCCAGAGCAGGCGAGGTCTAAGACGCTGACACCCTGATTAACTTCCCTGCCCTGATTTGTCCTTGAATAAACTGCCATCCAAAACTTCTTAAATCAATCTTAATTATTTAGATCCATAAAAAAAGAGAAATCCTGCAAAACGGTGCATTTTACCGTCCATAAATTAGATTTTCTGAGTAGCAGATTACAACAAGATTATGGTTATGAATTACTGTTGTGACCATTATTTTGTCAAGATAAAGGGAAAACTATGCTTGCTTGAAATCTTAACATCGTAAGTGAAATTATTGATCAAGTCATTTTTTTTCCTAAAGAAAATTTTTTTTACTATTTTAAGACATTATTAAGTTTGAGAAAATAAATTATTGCTTTGAGACTTTATTTTAAGAATTTGAATCTTTTGGGATTTATTTTCATAAAATAAGTCATTACTTAAAGACACTCAGGGACAAACCAAGGCCCAGACAGGCCGGTGGATTTCATTATCCATTGTTTGCCCGGAGATCCGAAACAAAATCAAAACTAAAACTCGGGGACAAACCTGGCCTGACAGATCAGTAACTTCAGGGTTTTTGAGGGCGGTGTGGGGGACGCCGGTGTCACAGGGTGCTCTCGTGTTTGTAAAACCCCTGGATCAGTCCTCTTTAGTCAGATCTGTCCTTTTTAATCAGATCTGTCCTCTTTAGTCAGGATCAGTCCTTTTTAGTCAGGATCAGTCCTCTTTAGTCAGATCTGTCCTTTTAAATCAGATCTGTCCTCTTTAGTCAGGATCAGTCCTTTTTAGTCAGGATCAGTCCTTTTTAGTCAGATCTGCCCATTTAAGTCAGGATCAGTCCTTTTAAGTCAGGATCAGTCCTTTTTAGTCAGATCTGCCCATTTAAGTCTGGTTGTTCACATTGCTGCATCCTTTAAACGGTCTGTACGGTGGGTTCAACAGATCTAATTCCTTTCTCCTTGTGTCAGATGGGCGGCCATCCTCCACCTGTGGTGGACGGTTCGGGTGTTTCCTGAGGGCAAGTCCATCGATCTCCGTGAGGGTCTCCTGAGTTCCTTGCCTGCTGTTAAACCGAGTCGGTGAAACTACTATCATCTTATCTTCCCCCGACCTGAACTTCAGATCAGCTCCATCAGACTGGCTCTTCTGCAGGAGCTGCTGCCACGAAGATTAAGCTTCCCCCAAAGAGCTCCCACCATTAGATCATCAACCTCCAGTTACAGTCACCAGTGGACTCTTTTACTTTTCCTGGAACTCTTATTTACTGGAAAAGATCACTATACAGGGTTTTCTCTTTCTTTCCTTTTATTGACCAAGGGAGGACGGGTTCCCCTTTTGGGTCTCGGTTTCTCTCAACGTTCTTCTCATGTTTGGGGAGTTTTTCCTCGGTTGTCCTCGACTCACCCATCTGGGGCTCGGACCCGGACTCTGTAAAGCTGCTTTGTGACAGCAACAGTTGTAAAAAGCTCTTAATAAAGCTGACTTGACTTGACTTGACTCTTTAAAGAAGCAAGTCATTATTTTTGAGAAACTATTTTCAAATTTTTTGTTGTTATTTTAGACTCTATTTTTAGGGGGAAAATTGGGATAGAATTTTGAAAAATGAAACCATTATTTTGAGGGAATATTTCAAACATAAGTATTTAATACATTATTTTGAGAAAGAATATTTTACACAATTATAAAAGCAAGTATTTTTAAAAAAAAAATCAGGATAGAATTTTAAGATGATAAATAATGATTTTTACATATAAGTCAGTATTTCACAAAAATCTTTGTATCATTGTATCACCGAAATGTAATTGTCATAGTTTTCTATTATATATCTTCTCTGTCGGGGCAAAACCTTGTATCTCCAAAATGGTAGCTTGAAAGGTAATGGTTGTTTTTGGAGATCATTTAGGCCAATTTCTGAGGGTAAACTCAGCTCTGCTAAGCAGACCGTGATGGTGGCCCAACTCTGAGTGTTTATCTGTGTTTCTGGAGGCTGATAGATGATGAGAGGAAAGCAGCTCGATCTCGGTTCCTCAGCCGCCTTTGTGTCAAGGAGACACGTTGTCCCCCTGGCCTCACTGTTTATGCTGCCTTAACTTTATCCATATATTGGACTGCATCTCTTTGGTGTCGGTTTAAAGGATATAACCCCCACAGTTCAGATCCTGCTTTGGGCTCAGGGTTTGTTCCAAAGAGATCCACAGTTGGAGCTGGAAATGGCTGGAGATCTTTTGTAACACAGTGCTTCATTAACTTCATCCTTGTGGCTCATGTTACCCCAGAGCCAGAAGACTTGTGCTAATAAAAACATGCTGTAATTTAATCTGCATTATGGAGTAGCTGGAGAAACCACACTAGTGTTGAGTTTTTTTATTTATTATTATTATTATTATTATTATTATTATTATTATTGTAGGGAACAGTTTGGTCTTGAAGAAATCTAAGAAATCCACATGCTTGTCAACAGAGTTGACCATGTAATCCCAGGGACAGAAATAAAATGTACAATTATTTTTTAAATGCAATTAAACAGCAATTAATTAATTCATCTAAATGTGAGGTATGTGCTGGTCCTCTCCTGACGACAACAGAGTGAGATGAAAAATTCAGTACTGTGAAAAAGTCCTTCAACGTTCTCGGGGAAATCACAAAGACACTACTTTATGCCTGTCAGACTTTCGCGTCTTTGTCAATGAGTAGATTCAATGAAATAAATGAGAACAAGTGTTTTAGTGCTCCAGGCTGCAAAGTGCCCACCTGGTTCTTCACTGCTTCTAGCTCTTAAGTTAGATGCTTTGTTCTGCCTGCAGATTCAGACGTAGATCACGGTGTGGATTAACCAACTCAAAACTATCAAACTGCTCAGGTACAGAGACTGGACTGGAAATGAGAGACAACAACACTGTCCTTCAGGAAGATCTGGAGAACTGCTCAGGTACAGAGACTGGACTGAACATGAGGGACAACAACACTGTCCTTCAGGAAGATCTGGAGAACTGCTCAGGTACAGAGACTGGACTGGAAATGAGAGACAACAACACTGTCCTTCAGGAAGATCTGGAGAACTGCTCCTCAATATTACATTAAAGTACAAAAAAGTACCCTGGAAGCACAATCAGGGAAAGCTCAGGATTACTTCTTTAAGTGCTATCAAGGTTATCAAATATCCAATCAGACTCTTCCGCCTCCTTATCTGAGCATTATTTGTTACAATAAAACGTGGAATAGGTCAACTAAACAAATCTGAAATGACACAAATATAAATACTGTTTTAAGGATAGGGGTCAGGTTGTCGGGCGCTGAGAGGCGCCACTGTTCATCTATCACTAAACGTCCAATGAAATACTAAGACGTGATAATAAACAGCATCGGTTATTTTTGTTTACAGGCCCTCTTTAGGTGAAAATGACCGACTAGCACCCAGCCAACACGAGCCGTTTAAGCCTGAACTGGTACTTCATATTCAGCCTCCCTCACAAAGGAGATTGTATGTTTTTTTTGCATTGTGCACAAAGTGGTGGGAAAACACTTTCGGACGTAGAGCGAGAGCTAGAGTGCATTTTTCCTCCTTTTTTCAGAGCCATCCCCAAAGAAAATTGCACAACAGTGACCAAATCGCTTTCATATGCAGGCCATCCGTCCACTCCTCATGGAGCCCTGCTAGAAAGATCGGCCTCCGTTTACGGGAAAGGCGCCCACACAAAGCCGGCCGGCGTTTGATTTATTCTCCAACTCAGACACTCAAGCTTAAAGCAGAAGCGTCCGCGATCCGCGATCAATCACAGGACGCGGCGTCCGATCATACACGATCACCTCGGCGTTCACGGGGCGGCGCAATATGGAAGTACGGCATCTCTAACAAATGACCGAGCATTAACGACCGTGATAAACCGCGTCCTGTCTCACCCAGACAAAAGGAATCGGGGATTCTTTCATGAATGCATGAAAGCTTTTCAAAGAAAAGTTTATCCACCCATCCATCATCCGAGCCGCTCATCCCAACCAGCACGGTGCCAGCACTCAAAGGAAAAACACCATGGACAAGTTGGACAGGCACACAGTTTCGTCCAGAAAAATTCTACCAGGTGTCCCTGAAGAAAGCTACTCTGACAATGACCTCATTCCACTCAGGGCAAGGTACCGTCCCCGTCACTGCTCCCCGGGCGCTTTAAATAGCTACCCCCTGCTGCACGATGTATGTGTGGGTGAAACGCAGAGGAAGCATTTTGCGTCTAACTGTGTGCTGTGCCGTGTTAATAATAGTGATTAGTCACTTTCACTTCACTTCTGTTTTGACTTGTTTTCGGATTTGAGGACGCGTCATTATTGGTCATCGAACGGTTTGTACATTGGCTCAGAATAAAGATCAAACACCTCTAGAGTTTTTAGAATTCAGGTCATTTACCGTGTGCCCACATGAGTGTGCCGTCGCTTTCTTTCTCTCCTTTCTCAATCGCTTCACAATTCAATCGCTCAAAAAAAGACAGAGAGCCTGCTGGAGGCAGCAGTGCGGTACGGTGCAGCTGGTTTAGTGCGTCCTGAGCGTGAAGAAGGAAAAAGAAGGGTCCGTGAAAATGAAACACAACTGCAGTTGGACTGATTTATTTTGCTGGACAGCGACTCGTCCTTCCCACACACTGGAGACTCTACGAGGCATCTGAGTCAGTGACTCAGATGTTTAACAGCACTGTCGACGCTCCCTCCATCAACACACTCTCTGTGTTTCTCAGAGGAGGCTCGGATACTTTTCCGTCGTTTATACAACTGTTCGTTTAAAGAAAAGAAGGACAATATACTTCTGTCCACGTTTAGACTCCGTGGAATCCATTCACTCCCTCGATCACTCTTTTCTTGGCTCATTCAGTCCCTCCCTCACTCATTCATTACCTCTGTCACTCACTTACTACCTCACACTCCCTCCTTTCCTCCATCCATCCCTCATTCATTACCTCCCTTCCTCTATCCAACACTAATTAACTCCTTCCTTTTCTCCACCCATCAATCATTCCCCTTACTCATTACCTCCCTCACTCATTCATTTCCTCTATAACGCACTCAATTCCTCATTCCATCACTCATTCACTCCCTCAATCATTTATGCACTCATTCACTCACTCACTCACTCACTCACTCACTCACTCACTCACCCGCTCATTCATTCACTCACTCACTCACTCACTCATTCATTCACTCACTCACTCATTCACTCACTCACTCATTCACTCACTCACTCATTACCTCCCTCACTCATTCATTTCCTCTATAACGCACTCAATTCCTCATTCTATCACTCATTCACTCCCTCAATCATTTATGCACTAGCTCCTCCCATCATTCGCTCTCTCATTCTCTCGTTCAACTCCCTCCCACCTTCTTCATTTATTCATTTCCACACTCACTCACTCATTCAGCCACTCACTCACTCATTCACTCGCTCACTCACTCACTCATTCACTCACTCCCTCACTCACTCACACATTCACTCACTCACTCACTCACACATTGACTCACACATTCACTCACTCACTCACTCACTCATTCACTCTCACTCACTTATTCACTCACTCATGCATTCATTCACTCACTCACTCATTCACTCACTCATTTACTCACTCCTTTCCTTTCTCCCTCCTTTCTTCCTTGATACATTCACTTCTCTCACCCTGTCACCCTCTTGTGCTCTTATTCTCTGCTCAGTCAATACACGTCAGCAATAATGTATGACTCAAGCTTGGCTCTTGTCCCCCATCATTCCCAACTCTCTCTCTCTCTCTCTCTCTCTCTCTCTCTCTCTCTCTCTCCCTCCCTCTTTTTTCTCCCCACATATCTGGCTTTTATTACACGTCTCCTTTTCATTTTGTATTTATGCCCTCATCGGCACATACTTCTCCACATTCTTCCTTTTCTCCAGCCTCCATTTCCCCGTTTCCTAGTTTCTCCACGTGTGACGTTTATTCTGCGAAACCTTTTTCTCGTCTCGTCCCCATTTGTGTCTCTCTCTCTCTCTCTCTCTCTCTCTCTCTCTCTCTCTCTGCTCTGCCTGCACCACTCCTCTCCCTCCTTCTCTCTCTCGCTCTCTCACTGTTTCAAACTCCCTTCTCGCCTTTTGCTGTTTTTATCTATCGCTCCCTCTCTTCCCTCATTTTTTCACGCTCCCTTTCCTCCCCCACTCTTCTCTCTGTCTCTTTCTCTCTCTATCTCTCTCTCCCCACCCACTCATTCCCTGCTAATAATAAACTGACAGAGTTGCAGAGACAGAAGCCTTTCTACAAATCTCCTCACACGGGACACCAAGTGGACACATAGTGGATATGTCCATCACCCCCCTACCCGTACACACACACACACACACACACACACACACACACACACACACACACACACACACACACACACACGCCACCACCGGGAGCTCTAACACTACCCTGAGAGGGATTAGACCACTGCTGCTGTCTCTTATGTATCTTGTAATTAAAAACACAGCTGCTGGGCGCACAGGCGTCCCAAGCTCACTCGGCCTTCCTAGAGGCAGAGATAGCCTCCATTAAGACCAGAGGCATCTTTTAGGATGCCTGACAGTTTATGAGCAAGGCCAGGATGCAGCGTGGCTGGCGCAATAGTAGTAATTAGGCTCGACTAATGAAGTGATGTAACATGCCCAGATGTGATGGGAAGCATTTCAGTGTCAGGACTACAGAGCTCCCGCCTCCGGACTCTTCCTTCTCTGACTTTAACTTTTTGGATCATAGTTTACAGATTTGAGGTTACATTACAAGGCGCCTCGTGGACACGTCCTGGCCTAACTGAGATCTTAAAGGGAACACTGGAAGCCAATAGTCCTTTCCACATCCAGCTTTTCTTTAAGCTGGAACATAATTGGTGGTTTAGGACATTAAAAATCAACTTGACTCTTTACACTCCCAGAAAGAAGGGCAGTTCCCTGAAGGTTAACTTCAGTAGATTTAGAAAGGGAACAAAATATTACCATATTCCCCAGTTACATTTTTTAAGGTGGACTGACACTCTATGTCCTTTAGCGTTTCGGTTCTGCTTTATGTCATGTGAAAGTATTTCTTCGTAGGCAGCGGCGGCCTAGTGGTTAGGGAGTCAATCCTGGATCGGAAGATTGTGGGTTCAAACCCCTTACCAGTAGCCCTGAGGTACCAGCAAGGTACCGTCCCCGTCACTGCTCCCTAGGTGCTTTCATAGCTGCCCCCTACTGCACAGTGTGTGCATGGGTTAATTAGAGATCCAATTTCTTTGTGGTTCATTTCTCTGTGTGCTGTGCTGCGTGTACTCACAATGACGAGAATAGTCACTTTCACTTTCATGTATAGCCCGACGTCCACATCCAACACCTTTAGTGAACATATCCGCTGATGCGTATTTGAAAAATAGAACTCATGTTTATTTGCAGTGGTCTAGTGGTTAGGGAGTCCCCGGGATCTGAAGGTCGTGGGTTCGAATCCCACACCAGCAGGTTGCCCCTGAGGTACCCTTGTGCAAGGTTCTGTCCCCATCACTGCTCCCCCGGCGCGGTGGACATAGCTGCCCCCTGCTGCACGGCGTGTATTAAAGCAGAGGTTGTATTTCGATGTGGTTCACAATGACAAATAGTCACTTTCTCTTAAAATAAGATTAGAAAGGATTTCAGCACAGCATCACCTAAATTAAATCACGCCTCATTAAATATCTGAAATAGCGGATGAATGATCTCAGCATTGATGGACAATATGTTTTAAAGGCCATATCTGCTGCTCATCCCTCCTTCTAGCGTAGCTCCAGAGCACTCCATACGCATCAGCTACTTTTATAGTAAGTGATTAGAATTGTTTTGCCCAACCGTTCCTTTAAAAGCCCCCAAAATAACGGGCTCACCTCCCTGTTCTGTAATGCAATCAAAACGATGCACATGGACGAAATTATGCACTCGCTCTTGAACATGCACAGCGTTTTTCTTTCAAAAGGAACGCTCGAATCAATATAGGCCCTCCCCCTCCCCCTGAACCCCCCTCCTGGGCACCGAATGAGCTTTTGAAAGTAAATCTAATAAGAGTTCGCCGCGCATCCTGTACTGAAAACAAGGCGCACTTATCTGCAGAGCAGCAGCAGCACGTGTAAGAAGGTCATGCCATGCAAACACTCTCTTGTGCAGGATCTGTTACAGCATTAGACCTGGAGCACAATAAAGGAGGGTGGTATTTTAGTGGCCTAGAGATGTATATATTTGCACCATCTCTTTCTCGCTCCCTCGCTCTCTCTCTCTCTGTTTCTCTCTCACTATAACAGACTGATTGGAAACTGGCTTCGGAATTCAATCAGCTTCTGATACCTGCGCCGTGGCAACCACCTCCGTGTCATCTTAATGTCAGTGTCCTGTTCACAACTGCGGCAAACAAGCAAGGCAGCAGACAAACAAACAAACAAACAAACAAACAGCCAAACGAGCAGGCAGAAAGGACAGCGGAGAAAAAGATTCCTTGGGCGGTGGAGCGTAAACATTCGACTTCTTCAAAGGACCCGAGCCTGGCCGCCTCAACCGGAGCCATTTTTCACTCTCACGGACGCTCTAGAATCAAATAAATAAATCTTTCAGAAAACACATCGTGTTTTTCAGCCGGAGCCTTTTTTTTTCCCTCCGTCCTTCTCCACCACTGGCAACGTGGTATTGATCCACGCCGGGTCTGGTCTCGTATTATCTGGCTTTGGGATCGGAGAGTTGGGGGTGGGAAGCTCTTCTTTAATGCCGTGTAAATTCTTCGGCCCGTTTGCAGCGGGGGCGGATAAACGGAGGTGAAATCGAGCTTTTGAAAAAAGTGTGATGGGCGGATTTCGACGGGAGCTCATTAAGAGAAGCGCATTCACTGTTTTTCGCCGTGGAATTGCAAACAGCGCCGATCACCCCCTCACCCCAACACCCCCCACACCTTTTCCCCTCCGCCGGATGCTGTTTTCACGGATGACATTTAATCAGGAGCATTTGCTGCTCTTTTCTTTCTGCCATCGCTCTTTGCAGGCTGCCGGATTGAATGGTTACCAAAAGTTTGCAGACGCCTCTCGATTTAAGTTCACTTTTATGCTGTTGCGTTGATGGGTTTTCTAATATTCTGGCAAAACTTCAACACTTCATGGGAAGAGCAGGTTCTGATTTCATTCCCAAAATGTTAAAATCTCAAACTGGACCAAAAAGTGGCTTAAAAGGACACAAAACTCTGACATTAGACAAAACATTAGAAAACACACTTTTCATTCGATTTAAAATTGGTTTTAAAGCCTAATTTAACAACATACACTGTAATTAAACAAATGCAAGCTTAAGAATGAGCTTTAATAAAAATAATCCTCCCTTCTCTTTATCACAGCAGCACAGATTCACCGCATCCTTTCCAACAATTTTTAGAAACAACTGGTGTCCAAACCCCCCAGAATCTTTTCAGACAAACCGGTCACTCATTTCCAGTTACAAACTCGTCCCCTGCAGCTCAATGGGAAAAAGATCTGGAGACCGGGGACGCCAAGACCTCGCTCTAAAAGCTTTTTGCTTTTCTTCTGGAAAAATCGATTCGTCTGGGCTCAGTTTGGAAGAACACTTGGAATCAGTATCCTGCTGTAAGAATGAAAGTTTGTCCAGTGACACGGATTTAAAACTGGATTTAAAAAACTGAAGCTGCTAATTCGGCTCTTTCACTCATCATCTTGACCCCACTGCAGTCTATCCCGGTGCAAACAGGCCGAAAGGCGGAGAGACACCCTGGACAGGTCGCCAGTGCATCGTAAGCTAATGGGGCTAATTAGTGTAATTTTTTATTTAAGCAGCCGTGGTCTAGTTGAACTTGGAAGGACATGAATGCTTTTGTCTCTTGCTTTCCTTTCTAAAGTGCTGTGCTGTGTTTTAGGCCGCCTCATTACTTCATTTTTATATGTTGCCATGGAATCAGCTTATTGGTGCAAAAGTACTAAATTCTGCCTGTCAAACTGTCATATCTTTGACATGTTGAGCAGATTAAATGAGAGAAACAAGTGTTTTAATGCTCCAGGCTGCAAAGCATCTAAAGATACTAGGTTCTAGATAAAGTGGTTCCAACCACTCAGCGTTCATCTGGAATCATCTGCTCCTGTTTCTTCCCTGCTTCAGACTGAGACTGGACTGAAAATGAGAGACAACACCACTGTCCTTCAGGAAGATCTGGAGAACTGCTCAGGTACTGCTCAGGCACAAGATCTGGAGAACTGCTCAGAGACTGGACTGAAAACGAGCGACAACAACATTTACGGCATTTAGCAGACGCTCCTATCCAGAGCGACTTCCATGTCCTAATTATAGGGATAGTCCCCCCTGGAGACACTCAGGGTTAAGGGTCTTGCTCAGGGACCCAGTGGTGGTAGTGCAGGAGGTGGGATTTGAACCTGGGACCTCTTGAGCCATTGGTCCATAGGCAAGTATCCTACCACTAGACTACCGCCACCCTACAACACTGTCCTTCAGGAAGATCTGGAGAACTGTTCCTCAACAATACATTAAGTCTGGATCTTTATCCTTAAGTCCTTAGTCCTTCAGATTAGATTTAACAAGAAGAGATTAGATGTTATAGAAAATAGTTGAAAAATGAAGATAAAACCAGCAACATCTTTAAAAAAATGATAACTTAAACTTATATGTTATTGAAAACACTTTGGTCTGCAAACTTTTGAAAGACAGTGTACCAGGAGGCTTAGGAGGGAATTGGGTGCAGGTCTGCCAAAGGCTCACTTGAGTCTCGGCAGGATCTTGTGATTGGCGATTCAGTGTAATTCACACGACCCGGCTTGCCTCTACTCTTCTGAGCGAGAGGCAGGGATGGTGTGCGAGTCAGCCCTCTGGTAAATGGCCGCGTTTAGCGCTCGGCTCAGGGTAGCAGGATCAAAGCTGGGCCTCCGAGGCCAGAACAGCAGGTCTGGCTTGACTGGAGCTCAAATACGATTGGTGGTTCCAGCAGCTCTGCACGCATTCAGCGTGAATCAGGGAAGCTCGGGAGATGATGTGAGCTGCAAGCACACAACCTTGATAGACTCCTAGGGCAGTGTTTATCAAACAACCTCCAGGAGATCTAACTTCTTGGACAGAGGGACGCGAATTTGGGTTTGAAGTAGGATTGATGGGATGGGGACCAGTGGCTTAGGCTGTGGAGATACCTGAGCTTTAACATTTCTCCAACAGTCTGACCTACTTACCTACATGTGCCAAAGTTTAGACACCCTGATCAAAGGGAATAAGGTGTAAATAAGTCCACATCCTTCATGGAGACATTTAAATACAAAATTACTGTTTATTTGCTGGGAAAAACATGAAACGTGGAAACGTGGAAAACACAGCTCTTTTGATGCACAAAGCCACCATGTTGGAGTGGAGGTTCCTCCAACTTTCCATCTGGGAAATCTGACATTTCAGGGGCATTCTAGTTACCATTTCCTACTGTGAATTCTGAACTTCTGACCTCCCAGTTCTGCCTGGAATTTCAACAGCTGTGTCTTATTTTTTGGGACTACATCGTTTGATGGATACACACTACAGAGATGTGGCCTTCCATGACCACGGCGGACAAACTAGACCACCCACCAAGCGTGAAAGCTGCAGCCAGTTCCACGGCTCTTAACTAACAACACCTCTGAAAGTTTGAGACAGATTGTTGTAATATTTGTTTTATATGTCACTCAGTCACTTTCTTAGCTGCTTGTCCTGATTAAGGTCATGGCCACTGCTAGAGTCTCACCCAGCTCACACAGGGTGAAAGGCAGGGAAACACCCTGGACAGGACCCCAGTCCATCACAGGGCAGACACACAAACACACTCCCACACCTTGGGCACAATTTAGCATCTCCAGTCAACCTGACGTGCAGGTTTTTGGACAGTGGGAGGAACCTGTAGCTCCTGGAGGAAACCCACACAGACACGGGGGAGAACATGCAGACTGTACACAAACAATCCCAGGACCGTCCCACCTGGGAATCAAACTGTGATGCTGCAGCGCTACCCTGTTTTATATACATTTTTCGATTTTTCCACCATTTGATCTGGAAAAAAACAATCATCCCCAGTGCAGCGAACCTTGCCTTTGGGTAAGGCTGTGAAGGATTCACCATCGGATCCGCTGTTTTCTGGGAAACAAAGGCTGCACTTCTCGGCCGCATTTGAAGAAGCCTTTCAAATGGGACGGCCCAGTCGCAGCTCTGTGATGCATTCGGTCTTCAAAAGCAGCCTCCTAAGCATGTGGCCCTTCATCCGAGACACAGCTAATATGTGGTCTCACGAACAGAGCTTGCCTCTCATTATGAACAGATCAAATACTCACAAGGGTTTCTAGAATTTTGGATTTGTGTCAAAGAGGCATCAGCAGGTGATTAGTGAAGTTTTTCATGACACACTAAGTTGCAGCAGAGGGACCATCACATGGTTGAACGTTTCATGTTCATGGCTCGATCTGTCCGTCAGGAGATTTTAGGCTAGAAAAAAATATTTCATATTTCAAATACTGGATGACAAATGTAGCACCTCCTGCAAATTTTCAGTCTCTGCCTGTCCTGCATCCTCTTGTTAGATCTGGTCATAGAGTGGGAGTCCTCGACGCTCTCTGAATGCCCTGAATCTGCGTATATTATAGCAAAGCTACAGGTCATGGGAAGGAAAAGCGAATCCACACCACCTGTCCGGCTTCCCCCTGAAGTGACCCTTCACCTCAGGCTTCTTCTGTTAGCCTACAGCGTGCACTCCTGCTTGAACAGCCAACTAGACGCCTACCTTTCACTAACACAGCTGATCCGCAATTAGCCTATTCCTAATAACATCTCATCACGAGCCTCGGTGGAAAACAGCTGCCGGCTCGGTGCCTGGCTTGCGTTGAGGCGTGAGCTTCCAAATGGCACGGGGAGCCTGGGGCTTCCTATACTTAGCCCTGGCTCAGAGTATAGACCAGGCAGAGTCATGTATTATTCAGCAGAGAAACAGCGGGAGACCAGAGACGCGTTGAGAAGCAGTGGGTGCTCTGTGTTTGAATGTTCACAGTTCCTTACCGGCACTGATATATGTTTTTCACATGTCTCTCTGTCTGTCTGTCTGTCTGCCTCTCCACGTATCCGTTTGCTTTCTCTCTCCATCTCTCCACTTCCCTCAGATCTAAGATCAGAGTCAGCGAGGCACTGGCCTTTGATGAAGTAGGTCACTTTTAAAGTGTCAGGCCTTGAATTTGAACCGTAGCTGGAGTCTGTGCTCCCCTGCGCCTCCTTTAAAAGCCCAGAAATAACCCAGGCGCCCGTCCACACTGTCTCCGAATTTCAGCAGATGTT
Organism: Hepsetus odoe; assembly: GCA_017165825.1. Lineage (NCBI taxonomy): Eukaryota > Metazoa > Chordata > Actinopteri > Characiformes > Hepsetidae > Hepsetus > Hepsetus odoe. The sequence goes on from CM029389.1 coordinate 12,741,836, forward strand.
CATTCTGAGGCGGCAGGTGCACTGTGACAAGGTGCGCTGTGATTCAGCTTAAAATAAAAAAGTCAATCGTCCATTACAAGACTTGAAATTTCAAGCAATTTTCACCTTAACCCAGATGCCGTTGATCTACCAAGACATGTCAGGAGTGAAAATTTTGTTTCTTTGGGCTCCAACCCCAAAACTTCTCTCAAGCTCTTTGTTAAGGTGGGGCAGACTTGTGGGTGTGATTTAGAACATGGTATGATTTACGGTCAGCCTCTAAAAATGAACTAAACCTCACACCACCAGCCACCTTGAGAGCAGGAGATCTGATCTAGAATCAGTTTTTGTGGCCAACATAAATATTTAAAATAGAATCTGTCTCTGCATTAGCCTCAGGAGCAGGAGATCTGATCTAGAATCAGTTTTTGCAGATATTAAAAATACCAAAGAATCTGTTCCTGGAACAGCCTCAGGAGCAAGGGAGCTGATCTAGAATCAGTTTTGTGGATATCATAAATACCAAAGAATCTGTTCCTGGAACAGCCTCAGTAGCAGGAGAGCTGATCTAGAATCAGTTTTGCAGATATTAAAAATACCAAAGATTCTGTTCCGGGATCAGGCCACGTTGGGATGGGATGGACAAATCACTTCCCATACTATCCCAACTAAACTCCACCTTAGAAAAGCAAGCAGGTTTGACATTTGTGGTTGATATAAAAATGAAAAAGGGGCACAGATTCTCTCGGATGCCTCAAACCAACCAGCTTAACACCCTTTTTAAGGGAAGGGTTTCTGGTGTTTCTAGGACTGGTCCATAATGATATCTGTGTTACTTTTTGTAGAACATGTGAGCTTTTGTTTGAAAGATTAAGTTTGACTTCTATGGTTCTGCTTTAAATTCAGTTCTATCAGAGCTGCATGAGACAGTGTGTGTAAGTGAGTAGACTCCAGGCGTCTCCTAGTTGGTACAACTTGCATGTTATGTAGCCTCCACCTCTGGTGGGTTCCATAAATCCCTCCCTCCGGCCGCTCATCCCATCTCCTTCCCCGAATCCGCACCGTCGCACCTGTAACCCTCCGAGGTAGGGATGATTACACTTCGCTCGCTGGAAAATGAGCTCCAGAGCTGATCCCCTGATCCGCACTCAGCCTCACAGATAAAATTTAGGCAGGACTGGATTTGGCCCATTTGGGTCGACTTAATGAAGACCGTCGGTGTGTTCTGGGGCCAGTTTTAAACAAAAAAGTTTCGTTCTGTTTAGGGTTCGCCACAGCGGATCAAATGCCTCCATTTCTTCCGGTCCTCTGCATCTTCAAACCCACCACCTGCATGTCCTCTCTCACCACATCCATAAACCTCCTCTTTGTCCTTCCTCTTCTCCTCTTTCCTGGCAGCGCCATCTTCAACATCCTCCTCCCAGTATAATCCTCGTCTCTCCTCTGGACATGTCCAAACCAACGCAACCTTGCTTCTCTAACTTTGTCTCCAAGACATCTAACCTGATCTGTCCCTCTGATATACTCATTTCTAATCCTGTCCATCCTCGTCGCACCCAAAGAACATCTCAGCATCTTTAACTCTGAAGGTCAGAGTCCGTTATAATGTGAGGAAATGAATAATCTATTAACACAAAGCTCTGCTAAATGAAGATATTTTTCACTGTTTTGTAAAACTGTAGATTGATGGATATTCATTGGCTGCGTTTTCCCAAGGTTTGGTACCTGGTACACAAAAAATACCTTGAATTCGGTTCGATTTTCAGGTCCCGGCAAATACTCTGACTCTATAGCGCCTCTAGTGGCACAAATCCTGATGTCTATAAATAAAATATTAGGAGTGGTTTGCAGTGAAGCTTTAGACAAACTAAGCTCTGAAGGTCACGAGTTTACAGTTCAGGTGAATGGAACCAGACGTCTCCAACAGCAGTCGTTCAGTCCACCACCGGTGAAGCATCACGTGTCTTCTGAGCTTCTGAGAAGTCGATGATACAAAACAGTGAATCTGAAATAAATCAGGGTTCTGTTTTGACTCATCACAGTTTTGGGCCCAAAGCTGTCAATGTCTCACCAGGCAGCGTCTTCACAACCACGTCTTGTCTGTGGTGGAGCTTCAGTCTGGTTCCATTCCCATCCTTTTAAACCCACTCACAACCACTTTTTTTACATTTACATTTACAGCATCTTCTCCAGAGCGACTTCCGTGCCTTAGTTACAGGGCCAGTCTCCCTGCAGCAGCTTCAGGGTTCAGGGTTTTGCTCAGGAACCCAATGGTGGTTGTGCTGGAGGTTGGATTGGAACCTGCCTTTACCTTTCAATAACTAAGAAACGAAATATAATAATACTTTCCGCCTCAGTGAGCTATACATTTATGCAAAACGTGACCTTTATAGGTTGCACGCCGCTGCCACTGATGCTGCTGCTGCAGTGCAATGATTTTGGAAAAATCTGTGAAGAATAAATAAAAATACTTTTTTGACAGCCTGATGCAATATTTCTATGCATAAATCAATAAGAAGAAAAATGTATGTTATAGAATTAATTTTAAATGCATATATAGATACACACACACACACACACACACACACACACACACACACACACACACACACACACACACACACACATGTACAGCACTGTGCAAAGATTTTAGGCAGTAAATGCTGTAAACAGAACGCTTTCAGAAATATAAATAATGATCGTTTATTTTGATCAATTTACAAAATGCAAAGTGAGCGAACAAAAGAAAAATCTAAATCAGATCAATATCTGGTGTTTCTACCTTTTGCCTTCAAACCAGCATCAGTTCTTCTGGCCCCACAGAGCCCTGATCTCAACATCATCCAGTGTGTCTGGATCACATGAAGAGACAGAAGGATGTGAGGAAGCTACATCCACAGAAGATCTGTGCTCAGTTCTCCAAGATGTTTGGAACGACCTACCGGCCGAGTTCCTTCAAGAACTGTGTGCGAGTGTACCTAGAAGAACTGATGCTGTTTTGAAGGCAAAGGGTGGTCACACCAAACATTGATCTGATTTAGATTCTCTTTTGTTCATTCACTGCATTTTGTTGATTGATGAAAATAAATGAGGAACACTTCCGTTTCTGAAAGCGTTCTTTGCTTCATTTTTTCACACCTGCATAAAACTTTTGCACAGTACTGTGTATAAAAGCTGTTTGTCTCCAGCTGTTTGGGGCAGCGTGGCTACACCAGGCCACTGGCTGTAATTTCTCATTCAGTTAAAGTCGCGCAGCTAAATGACAGCTAGTCGATGCTCGGCTCCTGCAGCGCGGCCTTCGGTGCTACCAGGCTAACGTGGAACATTTTTTTTAGAAGAAAGACAAAGATTACTCAGGCATCCCTGCTAGTCTTAGGGGAAAATCGCTAGAGAGAGATTGAAGGGAGCAGGCAAACAAGAAGGAAGAGAGTGAGAAGGCAGAGTGTGTGTGCGCGTGTGTGTGTGACACACTTTCCCGGCTTATTTACACGTAGCTGCAGCTATGACAGGTAATTTGGACGAATTCTCCACAGACCTTGCAGCAGACGGCGAGGGGATAAAGGAGAGAGATAGAAAAAAATGGAAGGGAGAGAGAGAGAAACAGAGGGAGTGAGAGAGGGAGAAGGAGGAAGAACAAGGAATAGGCAGACGAGGAAAGGAATGAAGAAAGGATGGGTGGACCAAAAGAGAAAGAGGGAAGAGAAGAGGACCGGAGGAAGAAGGAGAAATAGGCAAAGGGAGGAAAGAGAAGGAATGTGGAGAATAGGAGATGAAGGAGAGGAAGGAAAGAGGGAAAAAGAGAGAATGGTAGATGGATGGAGCAAGAGACAAATGGAGAATGTGAGTATGTGAGAGAGAGAGAGAGAGAGAGAGAGAGAGCGAGAGAGAGAGAGAGACAGAGAGAGAGAGAGAGAGAGAGAGAGAGAGACAGAGAGAGAGACAGAGAGAGAGAGAGGGAGGGAGAGAGAGAGAGAGAGACAGAGAGAGAGAGAGAGAGAGAGAAGAGAGGGGGCAGAGAGACAGAGAGAGAGAGAGACTGAGAGAGAGAGAGAGAGAGAGAGAGACAGAGAGAGAGAGAGAGACA